>JAHKKF010521535.1:35984-47949 GCA_019740295.1 Labeo calbasu
TCCGCCGCTTCAATACCAGTTTCAGCGCAAATAAATATGAATAAACATCTTAAGGTATGTTAAAAGAAAGACTAAAACTCGCCGCATCCTTATCCTGTCTCATGTAATTGCTTAATCAGTATTTTAACCGCGGAAGGACGTCAATATAGCTTGTAAACAAATGTTACGTAACGTCTCATTTACCTTAGGAAAAAAAAAAACACTAACGTTAATCGATGACCGTAAACTTGTTGGTCAGCTAAATTATCTCTAGAAAGCAGCATTTTGCTACATATACGCATCATATAACATATTCATTATAATTTTTATTACTGTTCTTCAATTTTTGTTTAAATAAATTCGTCAAGTTTTTCTGACAGTCACCATTTAACGTTAAACATTATATTTCAAAAAACGAATTGGGGTACAAATGTAATTGTCATTTGTAACATTATTATTTTAAAAACTAGTGTAATTTAAGCATTTGCATACACATAGGTCTTTAACCTTCTATATTATAGCAAATGTATTACCAAGTGACTCTCATATATATTTTACAGCATTAGAGTTAGTTGAGAGATTTTTCCTGAGAATATTTGGCATGTGTACCTGATATATATATCCAAAATAATCAATATTGAATAGGAAACCGAATCGAATCGCAAGCTTGTGAATCAGAATAGAACCGAATCGTGAAATTTGTCAAAACATAGCCCTATATGCATACTATATGTTCTTATGAAGTCTTATGTTAGCTTTATGTCAGGACTAGGACAATGAATATGCATATGTGCATATTCAAACTTGACATCAAAACTCACTGATGTTACTGAAGCCACTGATTCTTTTGTAACATTATATTGTGTTATTTTGTTAGAATGGTAATGTGAGATGTCATCAGGAAAGATGCCCAGCTTTGAGGTGTGCAGTTCCCACTCCGGCCCCTGCTAACACCTGCTGTCCAGTGTGCGAAGGTAAGACATTCTGCAGTACATACTGCATTAAAGGAGAAGTACACTTTCAGAACAAAAATTTACAGATAATTTACTCACCCCCTTGTCATCCAAGATGTTCATGTCTTTCTTTCTTCAGTCAATAAAAAATTATGTATTTGAGGAAAACATTTCAGGAATTTCAGGCAGCTTCAAAGGGCTATAAACGATCCCAGCCTAGGAAGAAGGGTCTTACCTAGCAAAACGATCAGTAATTTTCGAAACAAATTGACAATTTATATACTTTTTATCCTCAACTGCTTGTCTTGTTACGTCTCTGCGCATATGTAGTCTGTGTAATCCGGATCAATACAGTTAGGGTAGGTCGAAAAACTCCTGTCTCGTTTTCTTCTTCAGTGTCAAAATTGTCCTACATCGCTGTTTTACGATTTTTTGTAAAATCGTTTAGAGCCATTTGAAGCTGCATTTAAACTACATTTTGGAAGTTCAAACTTGGGGGCATCATTGAAGTCCATTATATGGAGATAAATCCTAAATTTTTTTTCTCAAGAAACATAATTTCTTAGCGACTGAAGAAAGAAAGTCACAAACATCTTGGATGACAAGAGGGTGAGTAAATTATCTGTACATTTTTGTTCTGGAAGTGAACTTCTCCTTTAACATAAAACACATTCTCCTGTACAGTATCATTCAAATGTTTAGAGTCAGTAAGATTTTATTTAGAAACAAATGAATACTTCTGCAAGGATGCTTTAAATTGATCGAAAGTAACAAAGACATTTATATGGTTAAAAAAAATCTATTTTAAATAAATGCTTTTTTTAAACTTTCTATTCATCGAAGAATCCTGAAAATATGTAGGACTGTTTTCACAAAAATATTAAGCAAAACATCAGTTTTCAACTAATGATGATAAAAATTTGACCAGCAAAATAGCATATTAGAATGTTTTATGAAGTATCATGTGACATTGAAGACTGGATTAATGATGCTGAAAATTCAGCTTTGCATTGGAGAAAGAAATTACATTTTAAAATATATTCAGAAAGAAAACAGGTATTTAAAACTGTAATAATATTTCACAGTAGTACGTTTTTTACTGTATTTTTAATCAACTAAATGTAGCCTTGGTGAGCATAAAAGTTCCTTGAAAATAAGGATGTTGTAATACACAGATACTTACGGTAATCGTAGCATTCAAAAAGTGAGAATAAATAATGTAGAAAAAATGATATGACTGATAAAATGTGAAGAGAATTAACACACAACTGCAACAGTATATGGTTTATATTTGTTTTTCAAGCCATCTCTGGTATTGCTCATAAAGATAATGTATTTTTATAATGTAATGCTAACTGACATTTAGCTTTTGAACAATAGTGTATATGTGTTCATTCTGTGTCCATGTATGTAGGATGTGTGTGGAATGGTGTTCAGTATGAGGAAGGAGCCACGTGGACTGATGCTGGCCAAAGATGTTCTTGTAGGGGCGGACAGGTGACGTGTAGTAATGACTGTCACCAGACAAACCCCGTGCCCTGCCCAAACCCCATAGGTAAGAGAAAGAGAGGGAGAAAGAGACAGACAGCCATTGACTCTGTGTCTACATACATAGGCAGTTACCTTGTACGACAGCATCCTAGCCAAATCCTGACTGCTTTGAATCAAACTGAAAGAAACACTTTTAGAGTTTGATGTTAGAGTGATTGCTAAGCTATTAAGTCAGTGGTGCAAATATGTATATTAAAAAATGTACATTAAAGCATATCGAAAAATATGTATATTTGTATGCACGTTTATTTTAATATCTGTATGAAATATCTGCATTTTAATTAGAATAAGTATATATTTAAAAACCAGATATTTTAAGTGTCCTTGTCTCAGAACTGACTAAAATAGGTATAAAAAAGGTTATTGCCTCCTCTTGTCGTTCCCATAATGCAGACAGTTGCTGTCTAGGTAAGCATCTTGCTAGGGTTTGGAACAGAGCTGCAGAATATTCAGGCTAAGAGGATGAAACAGTGGCTGCTTAGACTAACATCAGCCACAGGTCAATCCAGTAAGTTGTTTAAATGTTAATAATTGTATGACAGGTGGTGGGTCCTGTGGTGGGCAGTGCCAGTACAATCAACGCATGTATGAAAACGGCCAAACATTCAGGGACCCGGATGATCCCTGTAAGACGTGCACATGTCAGGTACATGCAATTGGAAATACTAGATTTGACATTTTATGAATGTTTAATACCAAACGTGAATACTGTAAAACAGTAATATTAGTAAATATTTTTGCAATTTGAATAAACAGTTTTCTATTTGAATATATTTTAAAATGGAATTTATTCCTGTTATGCAAAGCTGAATTTTCAGCATCATTACTCCAGTCATCAATTTCACATGATCCTTCAGAAATCATTCTAATATGCTGAATAAAAACTTTTTTTAAATGGTGTTTACAACATTTGACAAGTACTATCATAATTGTCAGCTAGTTAATATATTTTAATGTGTGTGTGTGTGTATGTATGTGTGTGTAGGATGGTCAGACAAGATGTGATTCAGCATCATGTCCCCAACCAACGTGTGATAATGCATACACTCCTCCTGGAGAGTGCTGTTCCCGGTGTCCAGGTACATGTTCAATAACTAACCTCAGATAACTTGATCTTAGTTTTGCACACTAACAGTTATTGTCTCCTCTTGTCGTTCCCATAATGCATAAAATTGCTGTCTAGGTAGGCATCTTGTGTTTGGAACAGAACCGCAGAATATTCAGGCTAAGAGGATGAAACAGTGGCTGCTTAGACTAACATCAGTCACAGGTCAATCCAGTAAGTTGTTTAGATGTTGATAATTGTATGACAGATGACGGTTGCCGTGGTGACTCCTGTGGGCAGTGCCAGTACAATCAGCGCATGTATGAAAACGGCCATAGGTTCAGAGACCCGGATGATCCCTGTACGACTTGCATCTGTCAGGTACACACAATTGGAAATCCTAGATTTGACATTTTCTGAATATTACCAGACTTGAATAGGATTCTGGGTTTGTATGAGCAAGAATGAGCAACTATTTAAACGTTTCAGTGTTTATTAAAAGTTTAGCATTTTTGGAAAATGTGCTGTTCTTTATAGATCTTGTTAAAAGTTTGGAAAATGATTATGAATTTTAAATGTTTTTAATGAAGTCTCTTACACTCACCAAGGCTGCATTTAAATTACTTAATTTAAAAAACAGTAATAAATCAGTAATATTAATAAATATTTGTGAAATTTGAAATAACAGTTTTCTATTTGAATATATTTTAAAATGGAATTTATTCCTGTGATGCAAAGCTGAATTTTCAGCGTCATTACTCCAGTCATCAGTGTCACATGATCCTTCAGAAATCATATGCTGAATAAAAACATTTTTTAAATAATAATGTTTACAACATTTGACAAGTACTGTCATAATTATCAGCTGGTTTATATATATTAATGTGTGTGTGTGTGTGTGTGTATGTGTGTGTAGGATGGTCAGACAAGATGTGGATCAGCATCATGTCCCCAACCTACGTGTGCTAATGCATACACTCCTCCTGGAGAGTGCTGTCCCCAGTGTCCAGGTACATGTTCAATAACTAACCTCAGATAACTTGATCTTAGTTGTGCACACCAACAGTTATTGTCTCCTCTTGTCGTTCCCATAATGCATATAATTGCTGTCTAGGTAGGCAACTGACTAGGGTTTGGAAGAGATCCGCAGAATATTCAGGCTAAGAGGATGGAACAGTGGCTGCTTAGACTTAGACCGTCACCATAGAAATTTTTTCTATAGACAAATCTTTGCATTTTTTTTCAGTATACCTACCTATGTGCCTGTCCCATCCTGAATAGGTCTATCAGTCACCACGTTGTCTTTGCCTCCAACATGTTATAGTACTCCAAATGTTTTTCCCGGTCTGACCAATTAGTACAGCCCAAAACATGACAATAATTGACCATTTTCAGCAGCAATAATCAGCAAAATTTTCAAGTTCCGTTCGGTTCAGTGGTATTGTTTACTTTCAGTGCTGCCAATATAGCCGGTTGATGACATGATGTACAAAATGGTAGTATATTTGTTGATTGTGTATCCGTGTATGTAGGATGTGTGTGGAATGGTGTTCAGCAGAAGGAAGGAGCCACGTGGACTGATGCTGGCCAGAGATGTTCTTGTGTGAACGGACAGGTGACGTGTAGTAACGACTGTCCCCAGACAAACCCCGTGTCCTGCCCAAACCCCACAGGTAAGAGAAAGAGACAGACAATGGATGAAACAGGGGCTGCTTAGACTAACAGTCACAGGTTAATCCAGTAAGTTGTTTAGATCTTGATAATTGTATGACAGGTGGTGGGTCCTGTGGGCAGTTCAGTATACCTACCTATGCACCTATCCCATCTTGGATAGGGCATCGGCCACCAAGTTGTCTTTGTCTTGAATATGTTATAGTACTCCAAATGTTTATCCCAGTCTGATCGATTAGTACAGCCCAAAACATGACAATAATTGACCATTTTCAGCAGCAATAATCAGCAAAATGTGTGAGTTCTATTTAGTTCAGTGGCATTGTTTACGTTCAGTGCTGGCAATATGGCTCAGTGATGACGTGTTGTAAAAACGGTAATATATATGCGTTCATTCTTTGTCCATGTATGTAGGATGTCTGTGGAATGGTGTTCAGCAGGAGGAAGGAGCCACGTGGACTGACGCTGGCCAAAGATGTTCTTGTGTGAATGGACAGGTGACGTGTAGTAGCAGCTGTCCCCAATCGAACCCCGGGCCCTGCCCAAACCCTATAGGTAAGAGAAAGAAAACATGAAAGACAGGAAGAAAGAGACAGAGGCACTGTTCCAAAGCCAACTGAGTCAACTCTGTGTCTACATACTGTATATATTACGACTTGTACGATTGATTTGAATCACTCTGAGAGAAACCCTTTCAGTGTTTGATGTTAAGAGTATTGCTAAGCTAATAAGTCAGTGGTGTAAATATCACAACAAGAAGTAAAATCTTTTATACACATTTATTTCAGTATTAGTATTAGCTATATTTGAATATTTTGAAGTATATTTAAAATTATATCTGAAAATGAATAAAATATCTGCATTTTAATTAGAACTAGTAGTCTATTCTCAGAGCTGACTGAAATGGATATAAAAGCACTGTTTCAAAACACCTTAAATCTTGAATGTTCGCTTAATGTTTGCAATTGCGTCTAGGTAGGCATCTCACTAGGGTTTGGAACAGAGCCGCAGAATATTCAGGCCAAGAGGATGAAACAGGGGCTGCTTAGACTAACATCAGTCACAGGTCAATCCAGCAATTTGTTTAGATGTTAATAATTGTATGACAGGTGGTGACTCCTGTGGGCAGTGCCAGTACAACCAGCGCATATATGAAAATGGCCAAACATTCAAGGACCCGGATGATCCCTGTACGACGTGCACCTGTCAGGTACATGCTATTGGAAATGCCTGATTTGACATTTTATCAACGTTTAATACCAAACTTTATTTGGATTCAGGATTTGTATAAGAAACTATTGAAATGTTTCAGTGTTTATTAAAGTTTTTGGGGAAAATGTGCTGTTCTTGTTAAAAGAGAAGTCCACTTCCAAAACAAAGATTCACATATAATGTACTCACCCCATTGTCATTCAGAATGTTCATGTCTTTCTTTCTTCAGTCGTAAATAAATTGTTTTTTGAGGAAAACATTTCAGCATTTTTCTCATTATATGTGAATCTTTGTTTTGGAAGTGGACTTCTCCTTTAAAAGTTTGTAAACTGATAGTGATTTTTAAATGTTTTTAATTAAGTCTCTTACACTCACCAAAACTGCAGTTATTTAATTAAAAAGACAGTAAAAACAGTAATATTAGCTAATATTGTTGCTATTTAAAATAACAGTTTTCTATTGTAATGTATTTTAAAATGTAATTTATTCCTGTGATGCAAAGCTGAATTTTCAGCATAATTACACCAGTCTTTAGTCTCACATAATCCTTCAGAAATCATGCAGATTAAACATTTTGTTAAAAAAGTAGTTTACAAACTTAAAAGTACTGTCGTAATTGTCAGCTAGATTATATACATGAATGTGTGTGTGTGTGTGTGTGTGTAGGAGGGTCAAACAAGATGTGGTTCAGCATCATGTCCCCAATTGACGTGTGCTAATGCATACACTCCTCCTGGAGAGTGCTGTCCCCGGTGTCCAGGTACACATTCAATAAGCAA
The DNA here is from genome assembly GCA_019740295.1 of Labeo calbasu. Taxonomy (NCBI): domain Eukaryota; kingdom Metazoa; phylum Chordata; class Actinopteri; order Cypriniformes; family Cyprinidae; genus Labeo; species Labeo calbasu. The sequence goes on from JAHKKF010521535.1 coordinate 43,175, forward strand.
ACCTCAGGTAACTTGATCTTAGTTGTGCACACTGACAGTTATTGTCTCCCCTTGTTGTTTTCTTCTTTTTCAAGTGAGTCAATGTGAATATGATAACCGTGTCATTGCTCATGAAGAGAGATTTCCAGATCCTTCGAACCCATGTGATGATTGTGTTTGCAATGAGGGAAATGTGAACTGTGGGAATCGTGAGTGTCCGAAGCCAAACTGTAACAATCCTCGGCAGGGGACGTGCTGCCAAAACAACTGTAATGGTGAGAGTCATGAGCATCAAACTTAGTGTGTATTTATTTTCAGGTTTTACCTTTAATAGGGTGTATTTTTCCTGACCACTTTTACAATTACATAATCTATTACATCTTAACAATAAAAATTCCATCTACATCATCTTTTATAAAAAACCCAGAATATAATGGCATTTTATTAGGGGCACGTTTGCCCCCATATTTTGTTTTTTAAAGGCTTTTTTGTTACATCATGTGGCACAAACCCTCTTAAAGGGATAGTACACCACAAAATTTTAATTCTGTAATCATTTACTTACTCTCATGTTGCTCCAAACCTGTATGATTTCCCTCTTCTGTGAAACATAATAAAAGATATTCTGAAGAAAGTTGGTTACCAAACCGTTTCGGTTCCTGTTGACTTCAAATGTATTTTTTGGTCCTACAATGGAAGTCCATGGGAAATGAAACTATTCGGTTACCAACATTCTGACCGTAACTAAATATAAATAGATGAAAATAGATACAAATAATAGTACTTAGCTAAAAGAATGTGGAAGCGCTTTCCTATGTGTATATGCAACCAGTCACTTATAAAGCTCATCTGCATTTCCTTTAGGATGTAGCTATTTAGGTAATGACTATCCAAATGGAATGGAATTTCCTCATCCAACAGACAAATGCAGGACTTGCCGTTGTATCGTAAGTGATTCTTTCTCATGCGCTACCATTCACACATTTGGGGTTTGTGAGTTTTTATTGTGAAATTTAAAATAACTGTTTTCTATCTGAATATATTTCAAAATGTAATTTGTTCCTGTGACGCAAAGCTACATTTTCAGCATCATTGCTCCAGTCTTCAGTGTCACATGATCCTCCAGAAAACATTTTTATATATAATACATATTATGTAAACCTGAATACAGTTTCGCTGCTTTTTGTTTTTGTGAAAACCATGATGCATTTAATTTTCTGGACACCTTTTGTCATATTTTATCAATTCATTACATCCTTTATGAATAAAAGTATTAATTTCTTTTAAAGAAAAATCATACTGACCCCAACTTTTGAACGGTAGTGTGCATCTACACACATCAGATCTGTCAATACTAGAGATCTGTGTCAAGTATCTGTGTTTGTCTTTAGAACGGTAACGTCCAATGTCTGATGACGCGATGTCCACCAGTGAATTGTGCTGGTGCATTTGTCCCATCAGGAGAGTGCTGCCCCCAGTGTCCAGGTCACACTTCTGCTCTTATACTTCAGTCACATCATGTCTGAATTACTACGTTTGCATAATGACAATTTTAGGGCCCTATGATTTCCGCAATGCGGAAAACGTGGACAGAATCATGGAATCCAGTCATAAAAACGGAATTTACTGAATAACGCGGAATGTCATGGAATTTGTCGAAGTTTGAATGAATTATTCAAAAGTAGGTCATTACACCTAAAGCAAACCACAATATGGACTAGTATCTGTAAATATTACACCAAAAAACTACCATTTAAATGTCAATCCTGCATGTTCTGCGTGTCTCTGTTTTAATGAATAGAGCAGATGACCGGTTTTGTTTACTACACACACTGAAGCGTGCTTGACGCTCGCGGTGATTTCACCATTTGACTGCTCCATTTTAGGAAAACTAGCGTCATATCGTATACACACAGAAATGTAAAGGTAGACACGGCAACCCGTCAAAATAAAAGTCTGGGTTAACTATTTTTTAGGGTATAATCACAGAACATTTCTTCCATCTTTTAATTTTAATAATAAATTCCCCTTTGTTTGCCCAAAAAAAGTTAGCTTAATTTTCAGTAATTAAAAGATGTTTTATGCCTTTATTTGATAACCAGAAGATTTTAAATACACAGCACAGAATTTCTGAAGGTAAAAAAAAACCTTTCATAAGGCTATTTTAAGAATAAATTTGAATAAATTAAGTATGCATTCAAATAATTATACATGCTAAAACATATAACAATAATTGATAACAATAAAACATATGGTGAGAAAAAATAAAACATTTCATAGGGCCCTAAACATGTCATTTTTGTAAAACCTTTATTAAACTGATTTTAATTAATTAGACATGCTCTTTGATTAATAAATTGAATTTACCATTAAAAAGGAGTTGAGAAAAATAAAAATAAAAAACTGAAAAAACGGAATTTGAAAAAAAATTTAATGGAATTTGGGAAAAAATAAAATGGATTTCATAGGGCCCTACAATTTAGAGATTATACTCTAAACTATTCACATGCTATTGGCTAGTCTGCAATTCAAAATTACTGTAATACTACCATGATGTGATACGTTATTACACCTCCCATTTATATGTGTATTAAGATGTAAAGTCTAATTTCTTACAGCACCCCCTTCTGACTGCGCTTTTGAAGGACGGCGTTACGCTCACTTCCATCAGTTCCATCATCCTGGTGACAGCTGTCGGTCATGCTCCTGCACCAATGGGGAGGTGAGCTGCCACCGCAGGCCCTGCCCTTCTGCTGTCTGCCCTCACCCCATAATTCAAGAGTGCTGTCGCACTTGTGACGGTGAGACATTTCATACAAACATCATGAAGCGCATGCAAGAGTTTAAATAAGGTTTAATCAACAAATACTGATATATAGACAGCAGTATTTATATTTATATATGCATATATGAGTATCAGCTAGGGCTGTCACGATTCCTTAATTCAATTCCATGATTCAGTTTGAGTACTCGATTTAAAAAAAAAATTGTATCAAGTAAATGGCAAAATACCAGAAGTGGCGCATTCCACAGACGAGAATCCATAAAACGTATTATTAGACTGTTTTCCAAGACTGGATGATATATTAAACCATTTAAAAATCATAATTAATGCATAATTTTGTTGTGAATACACAAACGCTACAATTCAATTAAATAAATGTATGCGATGCAGGTTTAATATATGCACTTCAATGATTTCCATGCATGTAGGTTACGTATGTGTGTTCACAGTAAATGCTGCCCCCACAAGCAGTTCTTATTTACATGTGTGGAGCATCTCAAACTCACATATTGTTGTGAGTTTGGATTTATTAAAGCGTTCATCTGGGAACGCAGCATGTGCCATTTCATCAGATTTGTAAGGTATATCATTTATAAACCTACGTAAACACAGGAGAATACATCAGTATCTTTTATAAACATGCTAACTGTTATCGCGATTTCAAAATAAACGTTTAAACCTTTGCTCTGAGTTGACACGTTTTAATGTCCACATATTCACGAAGTTACAGTGGTTGTAGCTTTTCTGTCGTACAGAAATGACCAAATATTAAAGACTAGGTGGACATTTGAATTAAATGTTTAGTCGATATTAAACAAGGATTGGATCGCTTAGTAAAGTGTAAAACAATCGTCAGGCCATTGGCGCCCTCTGCAGTCATTTGTTATAATGCATAATGTACATTAGCTCTATTGTTTATAATACATTATGTATTTCAACAGTTTTGTTCAATAAAACCATATGATTACTTGCTTTTGATAATTTATTTGCACTAATTTTTGCAATTATATATTTATTTTAAGGCATTTTAAAGGCTGTTGTTCCCTTAGGTCTGTTCTTATTAGTACAAAAAATTATAATCATCTGATTACTCGATTAATCGTCAGAATAATCGACCGATTACTTGATTAACAGAATAATTTTTAATGACAGCCCTAGTATCAGCATTTTAAAATGATTTCTAAAGGATCAGGTGACACTGAAGACTGAAGTACATCTATATAGTGAGTTGTATTCTGTGTTTTAGGCTGCATGTATGAAGGCCAGGAGTATCAGAATGGTCAGGAGTTTTCAGACCCTGCTGATCCCTGTGGTCGTTGCATGTGCAGGGATGGTCACGTGACCTGCAACAAGAGGGGATGTCACAACCCAGGATGTAGTAACCCCATTGCTCAGCCAAACCAGTGCTGTCCTGCGTGTGATGGCTGTTTGTACCACGGTCGGGATTGTGGAAATGGAGAACGCTTCCCTGATCCCACCAACCAGTGTCAGGGCTGTACTTGCCTGGTACACAAATACACATCAATCTGTTATCATAGTTTATCATTATTTTAAACCTAATCTAATTAAAAAACAAGGTCTCGTGAGGGAAGTTTTGCTCATGTTGCTACTACAGTTTTACATCACAAATACTGTGTTGTGTATGTGTGTAGAATGGAAGTGTGTCATGCACACCCGTGTCCTGTCCAGAGGCGCCTTGCAGGCAACCCGTGCGTCCTCCAGGCGAGTGCTGTCCCACGTGCATAGGCACATGTGAACACCTGGGACAGGTGTATGAGAATGGTGCCACATTCAACCCATCCGACGACCGCTGCTCTACCTGCTTATGCCAGGTGAGATCACCAATGTATATGTGTAAATTTACCGTAGTAACTACAATGTCAACAGCTTCCAAACTATTGTGAAGTAGGGTGCCAGATTAATTTATGATTTTTATGCTAGTAGCAAAAATGCATTAACAAAGTGCCAGTGTAATACCATGACCCCCAACAACCCCCCCCCCCTCCCCCTA
>JAHKKF010521537.1:2021-12190 GCA_019740295.1 Labeo calbasu
ATCTTCTAAAAGCTGAATAAATAAGCTTCTTTTGTATGGTTTGTTAGGATATGACAATATTTTGCCAAAATACAACTATTTGAAAATCTTGAATCTGAGGGTGCAAAACAATATAAAAAAAAAAAAAAAAAAAAAAAGAGAGAGAGAGAGAGAGAGAGAGAAAATTGCCTTTTGAAGTTGTCCAAATGAAATTCTTAGCAATGCATATTACTAATCAAAACGTTTTCATATATCTACAGCAGTAAAGTTACAAAATAAGTTCATGGAACACAATCTTTATTTAATATCCTAATGATTTTGGCATAAAAGAAAAATCAATAATTTTGACCTATACAATGTTTTTTTTTTTTTTTTGGCTATTGCTATAAAACTACCCGTGCTACTTAAGACTAGTTTTGTGGTCTTAGTGCACTGTATATTAGTGCACTAACGCAGGTGAAATTGTTTGAGTGTGAGATTATTGCAATATACAGTTGAGGTCAAAAGTTGTTTCACTAAGTCCTCAGGTCCCTACACTGGCTTCCAGTTATATTTAGAATTGATTTTAAAGTACTTTTACTCATTTATAAATCACTCAATGGCCTAGGACCTAAATACATTGCAGACATGCTCACTGAATATAAACCTAACAGACCACTCAGATCATTAGGATCGAGTCAGTTAGAAATACCAAGGGTTCACACAAAACAAGGGGAACCCGCTTTTAGCTATATTGCTGCCCGCAGTTGGAATCAGCTTCCAGGAGAGATCAAATGTGCTAAAACATTAGCTACATTTAAATCTAGACTCAAAACTCATCTGTTTAGCTGTGCATTTACTGAATGAGCACTGTGCTATGTCCGAACTGATTTCACTATGTATAATCCTTTTCCATTTTTAACTGTCTTAAATTTATTTTAAATAAATTTTTAAATCATTTTAAAAGGTTTTTTTTTATTTTATTTATTTTTTTTTTTTTTATGATTATTCTACTGCCTTTTATGTAAAGCACTTTGAATTACCTTTGTGTATGAAATGTGCTATATAAATAAACTTGCCTTGCCTTGCCTTGCCTAAAATAAGAGGGGTCATAGAAAATGCATGTTTGTTTTTTGTTTTGTTTTGTTTTTTTAGTACTGACCTGAATAAGATATTTCACATAAAAAGATGACAAATGAGGGACTCATATGCAACTATTAGAGAGGGTTCAAACACTCACTGATGCTCCAGAAGGAAACACGATGCATTAAGAGCCGGAGGGTGAATTTTTTTTTATTTAAAGATCAGGGTAAATGTAACTTATTTTGTCTTCTGAAACATAGCTTCTGAAGGGCAGTGCTAAATGGGGAAGAAAAAAGATTTAGGCAAAATAAGAAAAATGTACACATCTTCAGTCTGTTCAGATGTTTTCATCCCCCAGCACTTAATGCATTGTGTTTCCTTCTGAATCATCAGTGAGTGTTTGAACCTTCTGTAATAGTCCCTCAGTTGAACTCAGTGTGAAAAGATGGATCTCAAAATCATACAGTCATTGTTGGAAAGGGTTCAAATACACAAAAATGCTGAAAAATTAAATAATTTGTGGGACCTGAAGGATTTTTCTGAAGAACAGCGGGAAGTAAACACTAAAAAGCAAAAAAACACATACTGTGGTAACAACACAGTATTATGAATCAAGTATATGTAAACTTGAACAGAGTCATTTTTATAAATTCAACTTTTATTTTCTCTTGAGGACTACATATGTAAACATCTTTTATGTGAAATATTTTATTCAGGTCAGTACTAAATTAAAAAAATAACATGCGTTTTGTATTTTCCCTCTTATTCTGTTGTCTAGATTCTGCTAGGTGTATGTAAACTTTTGACCTCGACTGTAAAAGTACATTGAAAACCTTAATGTTAGGTGGGATTAAGCACGGTCAGTTTCGGGGGATGGTGCGATTCTGATTGGTGCATATTTCTCTACAGAATAATGGGTAACAGGCTTTCCCCAGGGATATGGCTGTTAAAAACAATTATTTGAAAAATAAGTTGAAATAACGTGACAGAAGGCTTCAACAAAAGCATACACCATCGATTAAAGAAAACGAACGCAGTTTTTACTTCTGTAACCCAACTGTTGCACTCTATGGCGCGGAATAATAGCAACGTTACATCAAAACACATCACTAAACTCTGATACTAACAAAGAATAACGTGGCTTTCATAGAAACCAGTACCATTTTTCAGGAAACAGCCAACTGTGAAGAAATAATGTCATAAAAATCAAACTGTGAAAAGTAATTTGGCAAAGGGTGCAAAAACGCAGCGGAGCACTATAAAGGGGTTTGCCTTACAGTAAGTGCAGCTGAAGCCATCTGTAACCTCTGGCCTCAAAACACACCGGTGTCAACGTGTGATTGACAGTGATATACAACTCCTACTGTTTCTCTGTGCACTTACAGCACTTAAAGGGTTTGTGTCATGAGACATTGATTTTTTTTATGTGATCTTTTGAAATAAAAGAGTTCATGTGCTATGAAAACATACTGTAACTTTCAAACTCAAACTCAAAACACAGCATTTATTGAAACTTCATGCCAAAAACGTCTCAAAAAATAACCTGCACAGCCGAAGATGCAGTAAAGATTTGAAGGCAGAAGTCAGAAAGTCTGACAAAGAAAAAAAATTGCACATACATTGCTTGGTAAACGCAAGGTGAAAAGATCTGATGAGGTTTGAAAGGTTTGAAAGATTGAAAATCCTACATAGTGATGCTTCTTTTTTTTTGTGGTGGACAGGTTGGGGAATTAATTATTGCGCTTTCTAAAAGTGCTAACGCTAGCTAAAACTGCTAAACGCCCCTTTAAAGATGAGATTTATCTAAAGTGAAAGACAGAATCTCTCTCAGACAGTATTAGCAGCGATTGGAGGTTTGCTGGGGCATTTAATCGCCATTTCCTGCAGAGAGACTGTCCTGATAATTAGTGAAAATGACTTCAGATGAAGAATTTCTGCTTAATGACACTTACAAAAATATCTAAAGCAAGACGGATGACGACAATGGAGGGAAAAAACAAAGCAACAGCCTGCCAACCAGAAGACAAAAGATAAAGCTCATGGAAGACAGTGAGAGAAAGAAGAAGCCATAAATTACGATTAGAAAAGAAGAATTTGCAATGTCAGGCGGTCGACGGAGCTTTTAAAGTACAGATGGCGAAAGAAAGAAGAAAGAAGAAAAAGCACCGAATGAGTACGAGAGGCCTCGGTGAGGTCTCTGCTCCTACAAACACCTCTGCAGCAGTTTGTCAGCGGACAGAACAGAGTTTTACCACTGGCTGAGAAAAGAAAGCAACAAACGGGAAAAGGTGATCCATCAGCAGCTTCCGTGCAACTCTCTTGACTCCGCCGAGCTCAACCTCTTTCCACGCCCCTCGCGACAGTGATGAATTAGAGGCGCACTAAAGTGCTTTATGGCTCCGCAATGTTCGTCTCATCAACATCACACCGGCGTGCCTGAGAAACTGCCCGTCCCAACTCACCTCCCTCTGATACATTTATTTCAGGCCTGGGACCAGAGTACAAAATTAACACTCGCCAAGGGCCAAAGGCAGGTAATAATAGGCTCTGTCAAAGAAATAAATAAAGGATAATGTAAGCTGGTAATTAACACAAAACAGATCCCAATAAGGTGATACAAGGCTCCTGAGAACCCAGTAGGGATTTATTCTGTGAAAATAACTAGCTGGCTACACATTCTCCCTGCTATTACGCAGCCACTTAACAATTAAATAAACACAGACGTGAAATATTGATTTTAGTTCTGCATTATTTTACATGAAGATAAACTCATAAAAGGAGCCTAAAAACTGTATACATACATATATGTATATACATCCTTGTATGTACATATGTACTGCAGATTTTATAGGCTATATATGTCATTCATTTTAATATAATATTTAGTATTTTCACATGTAGGTGGGAAAAAATTGTAATTTGTACTACTGTCTATATAAAATAAATGAAAAGAAATGTAGCATAGTAGATTTTTTTTTTTTTTCTGTTGTACCAAAATCGTTTTGAACTGTGATCCTCGAACCGAGGTACTTACTGAACCGCAACATCTGTGTACTGTTACACCCCTAATATATAACGTTTGAGATCAGTAAGACTTGTAAGGTTTTTTTGTTTGTTTGTTTGTTTGTTTTTTTGTTTTTTAACAAAGTGCTCATCAAGACTGCATTTATTTGATCAAAAATACAGAAAAAAAAAATACTGCAAAATATTATATAAAATAATGGTTTCTATTTTAATATACTTTAAAATATAATTTATTCCTGTGATGCAAAGCTGAATTTTCATCAGCTGTTATTCCAGTCTTAAGTGTCACATGATCTTTCAGAAATCACTCTAATATGCTGATTTATTATTAGAATTATCAATGTTGGAAACTGCTCTGCTGCCAAATATTTTTTTGGAACCTATGATTCTTTTTTTTTAGGATTCTTTGATGAATAACAAGTTAAAAAGAACAACATTTATTCAAAATATAAATCAATGTAAATCTATCCTATCACTTTTTATTAATTTAACAAGTCCTTGGTGAATAAAAGTATTAAATTCTTTCAAAAAAAGAAATAATTAAATTTTACTGACTCCAAACTTTTGAACAGTAGTGTATATTGTTAGAAATGATTTCTATTTTAAATAAATGCTGTTTATTCATCAAAGAGTCCCAAAAAAAAGTATCACAACTCTTTCCAGCACTAATAATAAATCAGTATATTGGAATGACTTCTGAAGCATCATGTGACACACACTGTAGTAATGATGCTGAACAATTCAGCTTTGATAACAGAAATTATTATTATTATTATTATTATTTTTATTTATTTTTTTTTTTTTTAAGAAAATAATACAAAATACGATTTCATGGTGAAAAATATGTAGCCTGAAATTTTGCCCATACCACCCACTTCTAGCTATTGTATTTTATTACCTTTCCTATTGCCATGAGCTGCAAAAAAATAAAGGAACAATTCACCCAAAAATGAAACTTTGCTTAAAATGTACTCACTGGAGAAAGCAGTGTTATGGAATAGAGGACTCGTAGTTTTGCCGGAAGCAATGGTTTGAAGTTCAAGTCTTGATGGATTTGTTTATTATGAACACGCAGATTTTCACTTCACAGCATGTTAATTGGTGGACTGGAGTGGTGTGAATTACTTGTGAATTATTGTGATATTTTTTTTTTATTATTATTATTATTATTTTTTTATCAGCTGTTTGAACTCTCATTCTGACAGCACCGTAGAGGATCGCTGTAGAGGATACACTGGTGGGCAAATGATGGAACACTACATTTCTACACTACATTACAAATCTGATGAAGAAACAAACTCATCTACATCTTGGATGACCTCAGGGTGAACACATTTGAATTTTTGGGTGAACTATTACTTATGTTTAGGACCACATCTGGTACTCCCGCTGAATTGATCTTTATCCTTAAAGGGGTCATCGGACGCAAACTTCACTTTTACATGTTGTTTGAACATTAATGTGTGTTGGCAGTGTATGTACAAATCTACCCTACAATGATAAAAACCCATGCAGTGGTTTTTAATTAATCTGTAAAAATAATATCCCCTTTTTCAAATCGAGCCGTTCTCAATGTGGCGTCACACCGACAGAGGCCGCTCCTACGATAGTTGATTGACATGAGTCTCTTACCTCAGATCAGCAGTAACAGTCCGACCTCCATTGTTTTGATGCCGGAGCAGGGATGTAAGTTAGACAAGAATATCTCAGATTGAGCGATTGAGGTGTTGTGTTGCTGGACATAATAATGAACATAGTGGTCGACATCTGAGCTGCTGAAGATGCAGTGGATTACATTTGTTTGTAAAGTGAATGCGCCTCCCGATCTACATATATGTGTCTATGTTCACACAAATCATTCGTGATCCAGCTTCACCTACAGCGGAAGTGAGTATAAGGGTTTTTTTATGAATCTCTGCAATCACCTTTCCTAATAACGTGCTAGTTAGCAAGTTTCGCGGCTAAACGTGCTAAATGCTGCTAAAGTCTCTCAGAGCAGCAGAGAGAAGAGAGGGGCGGGGCAAGCAGAGTTCATTTGCATTTAAAGGAACAATCCCTCAGAATGGGATGATTTTTGCAGAGCTCATTTTGACAAGGTTAAAAGGGTGTTGTTTTACACTACCATTGAGAATTTTTAACCAAAGTATATTATAGACTTTTCATTAAGACCCTAAAGAATCATATCAACTTGTGGAAAATGGGCATCCGATGACCCCTTTAACATTTAGTCACTGTCACGTTTTCATTCTGGTTCTTTGGTGATTGGTCATTTATCTTCTCTTCCTCGGTGTTGAGACTACATGTGTGCATGAAGATGTCTGATTAACACCAGCTTCATTTTATTTGAATGCAAACAAAAAATATGCTGCAAATGATGTCGTTCATCACTGTTGTTCTTGTACTCCATGCCATCGCTATCATTTGATAGAAAAAAAATTAGGCATCACTGATAAAGCCTTCTGCTCCTCTGGTGATATATTCTATGAGTTATCATAATAAGACTGTGTTTTGTGCAGCTGAAGGCTGTTATCTCAACAGCTCTTACACTAGAGATCATTTCAAGGTCCATGTCTGACACTATTAGAGCCCTTCAATCATCTTTATCAGAACAAAATGCTCTTATCGGTTTAAAACACACTATGCAACTATACAATAAAATATATCATACATCCATTAACAAAGTTCATGTTCATGCTAAAAAGTTTTGGGAGTGATTGAAATACAGGACTAAATCTTTTAAATCATTGCTGTGTGTGTGTGTGCAGAATACATGCCTGACGGTGATATATTCAAAATTCAAAAGACTCAAGCAACAAGATGGTTACTTTTGTTTTAGTTCAAGTGTTTTGTCAAATATACGGTCAATAATTCCATCACATACACTTCATCAAAAAGCAGGGACTGTGGTGCATCAATTCTTTCATAAAATGGCCATTTTGAACAAATGGGCCAATGTTAAATCTGTTCAGAGAAGACTGAAACATCTTCTCTCTCAGTATGAGTTCATGCACTCACTTTCTTTGTTTCATACAAGAAAGTAAACACACACATGGTCACGCACATACAAATAACCTGTGGGCAGCAGCATAAGCATCAGTGTCACAGGTCTACACGGAGTCACGGAGCGATCCAGAGGAATTACTAAGACCGGCAGAAAATTTGCTCAGCTCTTCACTCTGTATTACTGTCAATGGTTCTTCATGCGTGAGGGGAATCCGGCTCAGAGATCATAGTGCTGCTCTAAAACCTACTGAACTGCCTCGAACCGCTCTTAAATGTCCACAGAGACATCCGAACACAAATGGCAGCTCGTAAGGTACTGGTTTGGCACACTCTAAATGATCTGTAAACCCACGAGACACAAATAAAGCTCCTCATGTCAGATTTGATTCATTGATTCCAACAGTCACATGTTAGCATGTCGCTAAGCTAACAGTGTGATACTCTAACAATGAGTTCATATTAGGTGAGAAAACTGTTGTTGTTAGTACATTATTATAGAGTATATATTATTCAGAGTGCACTTAAATCCTAAAAGTACATATTTGTATTAAAAAGATAAAAAAAAAAATAAATAATTAAAAAAACTGCTAATATTAATAAAATAAATGGTCACTTAAACAAAGTACACTTTTATGACTATGTTTTTTTAATACACTTAAGTACACTTTAAAAACTGCACTTTGTAATAAAGTCAAATTAAACATTTTACATTTAAAAACAGTTTTGTTTTAATAATCTTTGGCATATTTTAAAGTCTAGACATACTAAAGCATATCTAAAATACTTGATTATAATTTTAAATGCAGTGTGTTAATTTGATATTGAAGTTTATTTAATTTAAATGTACTCAATTGAAACTTCATCATATAAAAAAAAAGTGTAATTATGAAAATATTTAAATACATGGCAACCAAGTTTGAATAGAAATGGCATTATATATTTGGTGACACTTTATAATAAGGTCCATTAGTTCACTATATTAGTTAACAAACTAAGGATGAATAATATTTCTAAAGCATCTATTAATTTTAGTTCATGTCAATTTCAGCATTTACTAATGCATTGTTAAATCACAAGTTGTGTTTAACATTAGTTAATGCGCTATGAATTAACATGAGCAAACAGTGAACGACTATTAAAATAGATAGATTAAAAAATAGTGCAATAAATGCATTGTTTATTGTTCATTCATGTTAGTTAATACATTAATTAATATTAAGAAATGACACCTTTTTGTAAAGTGTTACCGTATATTTTAGTTTACCATAAATGTCAGTACATTCTGCTGTATACTTTAACCATATTTCAGAGACTATAGAAGTAAATATGAAATGACATATATAAATATATTCAAATCTCACTTAAGTGGGTCTAATGGTTAGCTACATGTGTTTAAAATAATAAAACAATGATGCATTTTCATTTATTAGCAATTAACATTTCAAAATGAGCAATTCAGTGTCCAAAAACACTAAAAAATACATTAAAAGTGTGTTATTTACATAACAAAACGTGTTCTTCTATTTCATGAGGGTACTTTAAGTAGTATATGTGATTTAAATATTTGTGTAAAATGTGTTTATGTGAGTTTGTTCACGGCATGCCAACTTGTATCAAATAACATTACATAAAACGCTTGCTGTGGGGAAACACTGAGCTTTCCAGCTTGCGCTATCGCCTCCGTTTGTCTACGAGAGCTAAGTGACAGCTCCAGAGGGAGGTCTGAGCAACACATAAGACACATCTCAAAAGTTAGCACCGTTTAAAGGCCAACCGACTCTGGAAGAGAAGCGTTTAATCCACACCACGCCGCCTCAATGCTTTTAATTAATCTATTTCATGGCCTTACGATACACACACCGCCGTTCACCGCCAAAGTGAGGCGAGAGAACGAGATACGCCGTCTCGCCAATTGTCTGACAAGTGCGCGCAGTTGTGCTTTGAAGTGTCCGAGCCTTTGAGCCTCTTGTGAGGATGATATGTGCAAGCGGTTTAGGCTGCTGAAGAACTGGATTACATTGCCTCTACTTTTCCAATTAATTATCCGGCTGTTTGGGAAACGAGCACGAGGGCACCGCAGGGTTTCTGACTGACGCTTAAGCGCGAGAGCCCACGCGCCCCAAAATAGAGTAATGAAGCTCAAGGAGTGCGCAGCGACAGAAAAGATGGAACTTTGTCCAAGTGAACAGTAGAAATAGTCCCTGCATGCTTTATTCAAAGCCGTTTGTGGGTGTAGTGTTGGTTTTCCACACTCTACCATCTTTGGAGAATTACGTAAACATGATCAAATTTAATTAACTCGCTTTTTCTCGCTCTCGGTTTTTGATGAAGTGTTTGCGGTTCAGTTGAAGCGAGACACCGAGACCGAATTTCGCGATACAGACTTTATCGTGGAAAAAGCATTAGCTTGGGGTCAGTAGCAACTCCCAGCACAGTCCCTGGAGACCGAAATTGATGTTAAAAAGGGAAGGAAACCATTAACCTGAGGGAGGATATTTTCCAAAGGTCAACCGATTACAGAGCTTTTGTGTATAGTGGCTGTTTGCTGGGTAAACGATTCAGGTAGTGTTATTAGTGCTGTTTGCTTGCTTATACTGAGAGTTAGTGATGTGAACAAACCTCTAACCCGTCCCTCATCATTTGTGCTACAGACATGGAAGATACTTTAAATCATGTGGCTTGTTGAAAAGAGGTGTGCTCTTATTTTTCGGTTCAGTTCTGGCTAATGAAAAATCTTGAATCTGAATTCATGAGTCCCCTGGCTGTATCGAGGCACTAAAATATCAGAGGTGTGGGAAATTGTGGGAAACTCACAAATTATTGCAGTTGAAATGGCTGTTCTTCCACAGCCATGCACCAATCGAATTCACTTTAGAAAATGAAGCCCTCTATGTACACAGTCTTCCAATAACTTCTAGCATAACCTACAGACCGCTTTGAGTAATATACACAACAGTTCATTCTGGTCTGGTAATAGTGTCATATTAGAGTGATAACAGAACTCCAACAACCGTTTCACCATTTGTATCGCTCCGCTTGCATCATTTCTCACAGTGAGTGTCATAGCGGGCAGTGTCGGGGAAAGTTACTTTTAAAAGTAA
>JAHKKF010521538.1:0-14864 GCA_019740295.1 Labeo calbasu
GTAAATGACTCAACTGATTTGGCTCATATGTTCCTCTTTTCACATCTTACCATATACTCAGCCAATTTTTAGTACTACTAACAGAAATAAGCAAAAAAGGCATGTTTTTTTTAATTGCATGGAAAAAAAAAAAGAAAGAATTACTTTGTCTTTCAATAATTCATGCCCTTTTAAGTACCTCTTCAGAAATATTGCCATTTTCAAGGGTTTTCCAGGCCTCAAGTTGAAAAAGTCAAATTCAAGTACATTAAGGACCTTGTATGAACCTTGAAAAAGGCAAATATACCTTACCCAAAAAGTGGTTTTAAA
Organism: Labeo calbasu; assembly: GCA_019740295.1. Classification (NCBI taxonomy): domain Eukaryota; kingdom Metazoa; phylum Chordata; class Actinopteri; order Cypriniformes; family Cyprinidae; genus Labeo; species Labeo calbasu. The sequence goes on from JAHKKF010521538.1 coordinate 310, forward strand.
TTCAGCATAAAATTTAAATTCACCCTATTTTGTAAATGCATATTATTGATTTTATTCAGTGCAAAGTTCATAGTTTTTTTTTTTTTTTAAAGGTTTTGCAATATTTACTTTTCATAACTGGATCTGGATCCAGTAAAGTGACAGATTGCTCTCCGTTAATTTATGTAGGATTTCTCTAATATTTGTCCATTTAAACCCACCTCTGACTCATTTTTTTAGGTGCAATGCCCACATTAACATCCAAATAAACAACCGATACACAGAACCAAGTCTTGAATGTATGTTACAATACAGATGGACAGATGCGTCACTACTTCAGTTACATTGCAACTTCAATCTCATTTTCTACAGTTTCTCAGACTCTGTTCTTCTGCAAACCCTTGACTGAGTATTTAGTTGCGCAACGCAGTCTGTTTGCTGTACGCCTCCACCCCACTTTCCAAACAAGTAAACCTTTTTAACCAGCAGCTGTTTGTAGAAATCTTGTGGGAACTTACAGTCAAACTCTCCTGTAGACCATCCAGAGCCTCTTTCAGAGCAGGCACCGGCTCACACTCGTGCTGATCTTCGATCTCCAGGGCCAGAAGCGACAAAGCGAGCAGCGAAGGCTGTATAGACAGAACTACAGTCAAACTCCAAACACACTTTGACCATTTCGAAATTGAAAACTGCAGAACAGTCCGAACAGCTTACCTTGATTTTAGTGAAAGTAAAAGAGCAATGGCAAGCCTTCAACTGAGCCTCGAGCCTCTCAATGTTCAGAATCCGTTTACTGAAAAGAAACAGTGGAACTTATTTCAATGTAAGCCCATTACACAGTTTAAACCAGGTTATGGTTGTTTTCAAGAAATGTACACTACTGTTTAAATGTTTGGAGTCAGTACAACAGTTTTCAACATTGATAATCAAAAATGTTTCTTGAGCAGCAAACCAGCATATTAGAATGATTTCTGAAGGATCATGTGACACTATAGACTGGAGTAATGATGCTTAAAAGTCAACTTTGATAACAGGAATAAATTTTAACATGTATTCACATAGAAAACATATTTTGAATTGTAATATACCACAGTTTTATCATTTGATCAAATAAATGCAGATTTTGTAAGCACTAAAATCTTACCAGCTCCAAACTTTTGAACATAGTCAAGCTGCTCACCTTTCTGCGTCCACCTGCTGTTGAATGTGAGAGTGAAAGAATCTGAGGAAGTGAAGGGCGGTCGGAGCTTTGACCTTCCAGTAGAGCTTTTCCAGAATGATCTTCTCCATCCTCATCATGTCATGGACCGTAAAGCGATTCTGGCTGATCCTGATGAGGTCACTGGCTAAAGGAATGCTCTTCTCCTCTTCAGACGTCTTCACAGCGATGTAGAAGCAGCAGAGACCCACACAGGCCAGATGTTTGGGCTGAATCTGAAAACAAAAAAAAACAAACAAAAAAAAAAAAAAAACAACATTTAACAGGAACCTTTAAAGAAAACACCTGTGATTCATACAGAGAGGGTTGGGTACCAAAATTTAAATTTGGCCAAAAGCACACACACACACCTTCATCACAGCCAGGAAACGATCTATAAGATTCACAGCGAGGGAGAACGTCTCCGAACTGAAGCCGAAGAATCGCGTCAAGGAGAGGAGTTCTCGGACTTGAAAGTCTCTCAACTTGACGGTCATTCTCAGACCGTTATCCTGAGCGGACTCGATGATTCGAAGTCCACTGAGTTTGGGCTGATATCTGGCTTCTTGGTCCAGAAGAGCTTTGAGCTGGACGGCAAAGGGCAAAGCCCCTGCTCCGGTCACCTGGTCTATCATCTGAAATAACAAAAAAAAAGCATATGAATATATTATACTAAACCACTATTAAAGATAAAGGTTCTACACTGTGGATAAATATTTCAGCAATGTACAAATGCAACATGTTGTTGAAGGCTTTTATTATGTTTTTCGCATATACACAATCAGAGCTGGGTAGTAACTGATTACATGTAATCTGGATTACATAATCAGATTCCAAAAATTAAATACTTGTAATTAGATGAAGATGCATGTTAAAATACTCATAATCAGACTACAGTTACTTTATGGATTACATGATTACATATTATTGACACAGTAGCAATAAATTGTTCATTTACTGATTCTCCCCAATTCCTCTTTTTCCCATCTTTAAATTTTCTTTTTTGCAAAATACCCTACTGCTTATAAGTCTTCCAGTTTTGTGGACATTTACAGAAAGTTCAGTCATTAGTCAGGTGGTGACACAGCATTTGACCACTAGATTTACAAAAATAATTTCAGGTTTTGTCTTTCAAACACATTAAAATGCACAAATTTAACTTTTTTTTTTCCTGTTTTACAGAATATATTTAGTTAAGGTACCCCTGACATTTAAAACTTATTATTATTATTATTATTATTATTATTATTATTATTACTACTACTACTACTACTACTACTACTACTACTAAGTATGAATAATAATTAATATTATAATTAATTATTAAATATTATTATTAATAATAATAATAATAATAATAATAATAATAAGTAATTAAGTATGACATTTGCATGTTCATTGGTTCTCTGGTGTTGGTTATGGTCACATGACATGCAGGTAAAAAAAATAATTTAATTTTAGTAGTTTTTCTTCTTTTAATATTTTTATGATTTAATTATTTATTAGCTTTTTATTAAACTCACAAATCCTCTGCAGTTCTTTCACAAACACCAGTTGGGAAACCTTAAAGTAATATAAAGTTTAATGGAATCGATTTTTCTTATTCTTTATTTTTGTGTGTGTCAATATGGTACAAGAATATCCTACTTAAATAAATGTGATAAACAAGCTAGGTCAAAAGTAATCTAGAAGTAATCTGATTATATTACCTAAAATGTGCAATGTAATGGATTACGTAACCAACTAAAAAAAAATTTGGCACAATACTGAAAAGTTGACACAAAATAAGGTAAAAAGCAAATACAAACTGAAAACATTCGACCTTAGCGTTACCGGTACGATAAAGTAACGCGGATTACTGTAATCATAATACATGTCTAGTCTGAATATAACGTAAAAGCGTCTTAAAAAGATCTTATTTTTGACTTTTAACATGAAAGCACGTAAAAGGTCTTGACAATTGTTCAAAGAATATCCTAACAAATCACATTAACCATGTAAGAGACGTTTAAACAAGTGTCCATCTTGTAGCTGAGCGTTTTGTGAACGGGTCTGAATACATGTCTGGGCATGTCCCGGCTCACGGAACGGTTAAGCGTTGCGATATTTACACGTAAATATAGTTTTGTTTTTGTTTTGTACAAACAAAACGGCTCATGTTTACACTTTCTAATTATTTCTGTAAGGCAGTTGCGTAGACATTGAGACAACAGATTCGTGAGTCAGCTGTTGGTCATGTCGGGGCATGTCCACTAACCAATGTGTTACTAGATTTTAGCCCAGTTAAAACTATAAACCATTTGGTTTTGAGTCAGTGGTCTATAAATAACATCTTTAAATCAATATTTCCACATTTAAAGACTTTGAATTTAATTTCCAAGCCATTTATTTTACGCTTAGCGTACGAACGTATAGTCTCTGTTGATTTACGGCGTAGGAGAACATTTGTAGGCCTCGTTGACGATTAGCTTAAAAAGAAACATCTAGAACCTAAAAAAACCACATCGTAACATAATAAATAAATTGCGCCTTTATGTATAAAAACTGAAATATCATAATAATTCAATCAGTGCTTACCTTTTGTAGTTTTGACGATCTGGTTAAAAATTAAAAATATGAATATGTCAGTTTATGAAATAAAATGTAAGACAAAGTTATTAAAAATAAAAAATAAAGTTCTAAGTATGTAAGTTTAAAGCAGTATAACTTCTGCGCCCTGCACACCCCAACCCTTGGCGTCAGGCAGTGACGCGCAGGCGTCTTCCACGTTTTATACTCTGAGAAAGTCCATATCCAAACATAGGATCACCTTATTGGGCAGTACTGACACAGACCTCCGTCTTTCTAAACGCCGATTGGTTAGGGTTTTGTCTGTAAGCTTTGACCACGCCCCACAAGCCAAAAAGAGGCGGGGTTTACGCGTTTGGTCCAGCATGTTAGGTATTCAGTACGCTGCTGTGATACAGGCCTGCAAAGCTCAAATATATACAAAATACATTTAGAAAGTGTTAAAAGTATTAAATCCACACCATAACTGCGTTGAAACCTTTAAATGATACATATTATATTATATTATATTATATTATATTATATTATATTATATTATATAAACATCATATAACCAAATAATACAACAATACGTGATTAAAAAGCGAATATGTTAATTAAAAAACAACTTAAAACTTAAAAATAATAATAAAGTAATTTTGAAAACTTAAAAACAATAGTATTAGTTAACCTTACAAACATGCATACATATATAAACACTTATTATTAGGTGAAGCAGTACATATTCAGGTAATGAGTAGCGACATAGAGTTAGGCTACGTTGCTTTGTCTTGTGCCACTAAATCTGAATCAAGTCATCTGGGTTAAATTGCTTACTGCGGCTATGGAGCATGCAAAGTGAGGATTAATGAAGCCACAAAGAAAAAGAATAGCACTGTAATACAATATTATGCTGTGTTCATTTATGTAATTTAATATCACAGAATAGTTTAAAAATGAAGTGAGAACAATACTGTAAAAACTTTTTCTAATCCTATTGTCCTTGAGTAACATGTCCAAGAATGTTCTAGAAGGTTCCAGGGGTTTTAGGACAAACGTTGGCCAAAACAACAGAACATCTGAATATAATGAATATGCACTGTTGCAGTTACTCTTATGGTCGAACAAACAATCTTATAAAGAAATATATAGAAACACGTTATAAGGACATAGTGAACATTTATAAACACATGCACCAAATTCACTGACGACATATTCTGTTAACATATAAGCAAACTGAAAATGTAAAAAAAAAAAAAAGAGAGAGAGAGAGAAATGTGAAATATTTATAAGATGTATAAGAACTGATAGTAAAAATTAAAAATGTAAAAAAAATATTTTTTGATTGCTTAATGTTTCAGTACCAACAGATGGCGCCAAACATATCAGCACACCTCAGCACACGTAACTGCACAAACCTTCACACCAAAAGCAAACAACTGGACGTTTTCCATGCAAAGAGCATTTATATGCGCCTTACAAGCATGCTGAGATCCTTTTTAGCATTTCTTATAAACATGGATAATCCTTCTGCCTCTTTCCCTAACCCTCCTCACAGCTATTTCTAGAATTAGACGACATGACAATCTGACAGCTTTGATGCGGCTGCCTTACAGACAGCACTCAATTTATTCCAAGACGGCCCAAAAGCGAGATCCCCCAGAGCCAAGGGTTATAGACCTGCCTTTTTCACAAGCTTTCCCCAGGGATCCTTTTAACCCAGTGCCTAGTTACAAAACCGAGCTTCGGCAAAGGGTTTATTCTCATTGTATGAGATGTGGAAGTAGGTCTAGCTTACCCCAGTTAATGGCCTGTGCAGGAAAACAGCATGGGAGGCCATTTTGCTTGAATATATAAATGCATTTTCCTCGTATATGTGCATGCCAGATCTGGGATGCTAAACAGGCTGCTAATTAAGGATCCTACTGTATGCTGCACATGGCTCAGTGTACAGTATCCTGCCGACCACGGCTGATCAATATGCCGAACGGATGCGGGGCTGATTTGAGAATGCTTAATTATTTCCTACTGATTGAATATTCAGATATTTAAATAATCCTCCGTTATAAAACGGGGCTGCACACTTTAAGCCCCCTGTTGCCTTGTTTGGGTGGCAAAGCAAGCGTACTCACAGTCACAGCTTGAACAGGAGACCATACAAGAATCCTGCTGTTTGGAGCACATGGCTCATTATTGAGATTCATCTGTAGCCCTCTTTTTGCTGGAAAGCTTGGCAAACTGACATTAAGACTCCAGGCCATGACTGAACTGAAAAAGCTTGACGTAAACATGGCTGATTTGATGGCACCTGACAGCGCACATAGTGAGGGAGCTAAGCAGGTAAACCAGAGGCCCTGATCCTGGCCTTGATATGAGACGGGAGTCTTTCAGTTGCCTCATTTTGAGGGTGTTTTATAAGCATCCATACCATGCCAAATTATACCTTCCACTTACACATTCAGAGAAACAGAAAACAGAATGAATGAAAAGAATTAAAAGTTCTATAACTGAAACGTCAATATCAATTGCTACTCTTTGGAAACTAATTGGTCACTAGCGCCATCCAGTGCTCAGACAGGCTATTTCCTAATATTTAAAATATGGCCTATATCATCCTGATATTTCCTAACCACCATCCATTAATTAATCCAGGAAAAATGTATCCGTTTTTCCACAAAAATATCGGGCAGAACAACTGTTTGCAACATTGCTAATAATTTAGAAATGTTTCTGGAGCAGCAAATCATCATATTAAAATTATTTCTGAAGGATTGTGTGACACTGAAGATGCTGAAAATTCAGCTTTGATCACAGGGATAAATTACATTTTAACATATATTCATATAGACAACAGCTATTCTAAATTGTAATAATATTTCACAAGCATTTTTGTTCAAATAAATGCAGCCTTGGTGAGCAGAAGAGATGGAATATATATAAACTTATATATAAATATATAATATAAATATAAACATTGCAAGTAAAAATATAGACATTAACATGGATATAAACCTACAATTCAAAGCAATTCAAGGTATTTTTCAGAAATATCTATGAAAAAAAATCCCTTAAAAAATCCCTTACCTGTAAATTTCAATTTGTTAAATTTAACTTGAAAATAATATTGCCTAAAAAATCTAAGGTTGTTCAATAGATTCAAGTTTACCCAGGAGCTAATTTATGAAAACTTGAATATACTAAGTAACCTTAAATAGATTTTTCAATAAGGCAGTAAGTTTGCAAAAACAATTTCAGGTAAAGTTAACTAATTGAAATCTGCAACGCAATAAACCTTGGCAATCAGATCAGATCTGACATGTATATGAATTGTATATGAATATATGTGACCCTGAAACACAAAAACTTAAGTAGCATGGGTATATTTGTAGCAACAGCCAAAAATACATTGCATGGGTCAAAATTATTGAATTTTTCTTTTATGCCAAAAATCATTAGGATATTAAGTGAAGATCATGTTCCATGAAGATATTTTGTAAAATATCCTACCATAAATATATCAAAGCTTTTAGATTTTTTGATTACTAATATGCATTGCTAGGAACTTCATTTGGACAACTGAGGTGATTTTCTCAATATTGTTTTATTTTTTTGCACCCTCAGATTCCAGATTTTCAAATCTTGGCCAAATTGTCCTATCCTAACAAACCATACATCAATGCAAATCCTATCTATTCAGCTTTCAGATGATGTATACATCTCAATTTTTTTTAAAAAATGGACCCTTATGACTGGTTTTGTGGTCCAGGGTCACATATTGCACGTACTGTCCAAATGTAAAGGAAAACCTCTTTATGCATCACACATACCCCCTTTTCTTTCTGCTGCACTTGATTCTCCAAGATGACATTTAGAATATGGCATCACACTGTGAAGGATTTCCAAACATCGTCCACAGTTGTTGTTACCATCCTGCAGCCGGAATTGAATTCTAACAGCACTTCTTTTTTTCCAAAAGAGTGCAAAAGGGTGACAGCCCTCCTGAGTGGAGTGTGACAGAGGCGCGCTCTGATCCGCACAGCAGGCACAGCCAGCCATTCGCCAAGTGAAGGTCTGCTGTGTCAGCCTCAATCTGTCTCTGTATCCTCGGCCGTGCCAACACACAGCCTGCCAAGGTGCCATAATGCCACAGTACTGTAGCGCACTTATCCAGGCCCTTCTCTACAGGCATCGCAAGCAAACAGCAGCAGCCGACAAGTGCAAATAATGAGCCTCACAAAGATTCACATGTCAGTAGGAGAGAGAAAAACACCTACTGGCCCGTTTATTGTGTGCGAAAAGTCATCCAGATGGTTAGGATGCTGATTACAGTAATTGCTAACTTTTTGTACGCTTGTGTAAATTTTCTGGATTTGTTAACATTAGAAAGATAGCAAGAGCAAAATGATGTGATTGTCTGTTGTAAATAAGGTGGAAATTTTGTGTGAGAACTTCTTCTATTCACATAAGAACACAGATGGTTTTAAGTAAATGTTGCAAATTATTTATTTTATTTTATTTAATTATTTTATTATAAGTTACATTGAAATTAGTGTTGTGTCATACAACCATTTGTGAATGCATAAATCCAGTGCATTTACTGTGAAACAGTGTGTAAAGCCACCATTAAGACCAAAACAGCCATCTTGTTTAGCGATGCTAATTAGTTGCTTGATTTAAAAATATTAATATTTATTTCATGCCACTTTTAAGGGAATATTTCACCTAAAAATGTACAAATTTGATGACAATTTTCTTCATCTGAATAGATTTGGAGAATTGTAGCATTGCATCACTTGCTCACCAGTGGATCCTCTGCAGTGAATGGGTGCCGTCAGAATTAACATCACAGTATTTCACATCTAGTCTACATAAAGTTAGTTAGTTTTAAAACTAACTTAGAACTGATGCTAAAATATGATTCCTATATCCATAATAACGCTTCCTCCAATGAAAAAGTAATTTGGTCTGAATCAGGAGAGAAATCTGCACAGATCAAGCACCATTTCTAAACAAATGTGAGTGAATTTTGACATGAGAGGACAACAGGAGATGGACTTTTTCACTGGAGGAAGCATTATTATGGATTATGGACTCAGATTAAAGTTAAAACATCTTAAAGATGGATTTGTTACTTACAAATGTGAAGCATTTGTCTTCAAAAGATGTTAATTGATGGACTGGAGTGGTGTGGATTACTTGTGGATTATTGTGATGTTTTTATCAGCTGTTTGGACTTTCATTCTGACGGCACCCATTCACTGCAGAGGATCCATTGGAAAGCAAGCGATGGAATGCTACATTTCTAATAAAGAAACAAACTCAACTACATCTTGGAAGGCCTGTGGGTGAGTAAATTTTCAGCAACTTTTCATTTTTGGGTCAAATATTCCTTTAATGTGAGTGTGGATTGCATAATACACATTCTATAACAATCATAAATACTGTAGTTTGATTTCTTTTATTGATACATAATTGTTGGAAGGTTTTATATTAAGATTTTTTTTTTCAAATTCTGCTGTGTTCATCAGTGTACCTTTATATTACATATTTTTCCTGTTCCTCTGTTTTTCATATTTTCAATCAAAATCAGTCAGGCCTTACACATGAATTGCTAAAAACACAGTCTCTATTTTCAACTGCTAAAAAAGCATGTTTTTTTTTTTCCAGATTGGATAGTTTTTGGTTCAAGCTGACAACAACCTCAAATTTAAATTACACTGAATATGCTGCCATATTTACACTAACTGATATATGGGGGAAGAAAGAATTGACAAAAGGATAGAATAGGTTTTTTTATGTAAGTATTTTTGGTGGTAGGATTTTATATTTAATTTAATTTGGTGATTGTGTTAGATTTTTTTTCCAAGTAACAATTAACCTTAAATTGTCATTTGCACTTTCACAGACTACACTTTTCAGGTTTGCATCATGTGTAGCCAATAAACAAACTGTACTGATAAAAATTTGCTTGGATTAAAATTTTAAAATGCAATCTTATTTGTTGTGGTTGATAAAAGAAACTAAAGCAACAAATTTGCTTTCTTAAAATGTAATGACATTAACCAGCGCCCTCTAGTGAACTCATTTTCCCAGACAGATTTGTAGACTTTTATTTTGAAAGTACGACTCGAGCAATCAGGACATTTATTCTAAAATTCACAAATTCTTCTCCCGGATGTTTTTTTCTCCATGGTAAAACATACGGGACCCATCATTCATTGTTTTCAAAATGAAGGATATGTGTATGAGATAGGTCATACTTCTTCTAAATCGACATTGATTGTATTTTTTCGGCTGTGGTCGAATTTTAAAAATAAAAAACCGGCGGTTTAATTCAGTAATTGTACAAGACTCTTGTAAACGAATACCAGGCTGCTGCTGCTCGTGGTCAGCAAACATGCCTCTGGGTTTAAAACCATGTTGTGCTGTCTGCAAGACAAACTCATCCTCCATGTGGAAAAAAGGAAACCAGGGGGAGATTTTGTGCAACAACTGCACGGGTAAAAGCGTAAGCAGTGGAAGCTCTGGAGCATCTGCTTCATCCACCATCCAGCAGAATAATGGCGGAGGGAAACAGGTTTGAAGCCTTGCTTAAAAACTTGTTTTGTAATCTAATTCGTGTAACGTCTTAGTTAGACTACTACCGAAACGAAAAACTAGAGTTCTTCAAATTGCAGACAAAATAAATCTACACTAGAAGTACATGAGTCACGACAGCGCTCCATAGTACAGGTTTACTTGTTGTAAAGACGCACTTTTACATTTTATTTTTCTACATTTTACGGATATAGAAATTAGGAACGTTTTATATAAAGAAAAGTCATTTTGGAAAAAACAAGAAAAAGACTGAGATTATGTACTGGCATGGAATTACAAGACATTTTGTAGTTTTATTATACATGGAGCGGGTCGCCCCCTTTTTGCGCGCCGCCATATTGACGTCACAACTGTCGTCATATCTGTCAAGCTATTACTACCATATTATGTTTAGTTTATATAACGTTATGCAAAGCATAAAAATAAAGTTTATAAACAAAACCAGTGATGCTAATCTTGTTTGCCTTTTTATTTCATAGTCCAAACAGGAAATCCACAGACGCTCTGCTCGGTTACGAAGCACCAAATACAAAGCTCCTGCATCTGAGAAGAAAGTCTCAACCAAAGGAAAGGGTAGACGACATATTTTCAAATTAAAAAATGTAAGTGCTTTCATTCAGGATAACTTATAAGTGTTTTATTCCTTAAGTATCTATGTGGGTTAATGAAATGGTGAAATGAAAAATGAAAATTTGCTGGAAATGTACTCACCCTCAGTTCATCCAAGATGCAGATGAGTTTGTTTCTTCATCAGATTTGAAGAAATGTAGCATTGCATCACTTGCTCACCTATGGATCCTCTGCGGTGAATGGGTGCCGTCAGAATGAAAGTCCAAACAGCTGATAGAAACATCACAATAATCCACACCAATCCAGTCCATCAGTTAACATCTTGAGAGAACAAACAAATCCATCATTACGGCAAATCCATCACTTGTTTTTTAACTTCAAACCATTGCTTCTGGCTAAAATACGAGTAAGAGCCATTGGTAAGCAAGAGATGTGATGCTACATTTATTTGAATCTGATGAAGAAACAAACTCAACTATATCTTGGAAGGCCTGAGGGTGAGTACTGAGCACGTTTTCAGCAAATTTTCATTTTTGGGTGAACTATTACTTTAATAAAATGCAATGACATTTATTTCACCTTTTTAAAATTTTCATAGCCTATCAAAGCACCAGAGTCTGTGTCGACGATTATCACATCAGAGTCCATGTTTTACAAGGTAATTGCACATTTTTGCTGTTCAAGATGTCTTTTAAACTGTTTTTCTGCCACTTTCTATTCACCAGCCTGCACTTCTTGTTTCAGGGTGTCTATTATCAAATAGGAGATGTCATTAAAGTAATAGACGAGGACGACGGTAAACCGTATTACGCACAGATTCGTGGTTTCGTTCAGGACCAGTATTGTGAGAAAAGTGCTGCTTTAACTTGGCTGATCCCTACTCAGGCCAGTCCACGAGATCGATTTGATCCAAGCACATACATTGTTGGTAAGTTCATGCACAAATGTTTAAGATTCTTGCATAGATAAATTGACCTGGTAATCCTGTGCATCATTAGTCATACTGCCTAATTTGATGCTTGGTTAAAAATTTTGTAAGAATCTTTAACAACTGTATCAACACATTTCTATCTTTGCTTAGGTCCTGAAGAGGACTTGCCAAGAAAAATGGAGTATTTGGAGTTTGTCTGTCACGCTCCATCAGAGTATTTCAAATCAAGAAGCTGCCCTTTCCCAACATTACCAGTTCGTCCAGAAAAAGGCTACATCTGGACTCATATAGGACCGACGCCTGCCGTTGCCATTAAAGAAACCGTAGGGTGACGTGAACCCCTAAAAACACTCTACTTTCAGACTGAACTGAACTTTTTTTATGTACGAGACTTTTCAGTACAATTTCAAGAACTGTCATGATGGTTATGTGCGATATTGGCCATTGAACAGTACATTTCATAGTATTTTTCATAGTAAAACAGGTATGCGAATTGAAAATGAAAACTTTATGTACAAAGTTCATTTGTAACACATCATACATACTTTTCAGGCGTGTATAAAGTCATACCAACCCGATTTACAGGTGTTGTCCTCTGTGCATTTCTCAAATGTGTTTTCTGAGCTTTCACTGTACTGGGATCTTCCCTGAAACAGATTCCAACTCTTGCTTAAAATTTTAGCCAATTGATGTGAGCAAAAATTATAATTTGTTTAGTTTTAATATAATTTCTGGAACTCACATGAGAGTTTGTTTTCCAAGAGGATTTTTTCTCCGGCTTCATAGTCTGCTGATCCTGGTTCTTAAAGTCCTCCTCTACAGTCCTGCAAGACATTGAAGATTAAAAGTCTCTGTACACAAAAATACCTGGAAAGACCAGAGTGAAATATTTCTTCATGTTTTACCTACTTTGAAACAGACTCAATTAATCCTACAGTATCCATCCACATTTTTCTGCATTGCTGATGTAACAATGACCATATTTTAGCAGGTTCTCTGGATAGCAACAACTAAACGATGACAGAAAGTTCATTTTTGGTATATTCCTTTAAGAGTACGTAATTTTAATAACTAATGCTCGAACAACATGATTTACTCAGCAGTATTAAAAAATTCAAACCTTTAAGGCAAATGCAGCACAGGTCACCATGCATAAAATAAAGCATGAAAAACTCATTTCAAGGCCTATAATAAAATGTCATCTTCATGCATTTGCATACTTTTATGATGCTGACATTACATAAACAGGGACAGTAAAACATTTAACTTTTTTATATCTTTAGGGGAAGTTAACTTAATGTTGTGGTCTTTTGTTAAAAGCATAATATTTTTTAGATCAAACAGTAATTGGCAAACCCCCTGCAGTACCAGCACAGACCCCCTTGGCGTAAAAGAATAATGCAGTTTAAAAATGATCTTCCTGTCAGACAATTAATGTAAAGAATATGGTCGAGGTTAAACTGTAAGACACACTGAATGCATTTATTATAAAAAGCCAGAGGACAGAATATGAAAGCAATCACAGCTGTTAGCAAATCCCAGGTTTGTGTGTTGACTGATGTAACTTCTCATTTTTTTCCCCGCAAAAAAGTTTCCTGTAAACTAAAATGAAAGTCGTGGTCAAGATTAAAGTGAACAGGGAAAGTTTCCACATGTGAGGCATTTGTGTGGATGATGTGTTGCACTATTCAGTCCATCTGTTCAGATGGAGAACAGCATGTGTGGGTTCTGGATAATCATAAATGCTGAATTCCTTTCAGTTCTGTGTCTTATTTGTCTTTTTTGCTCTCTGGTTCCTCCTCCTTCTCCTCATGTGGGCAGACGTGCTGCTCTTCTTCAGGAGCCTCCTGCATTAGCGTCGGTTCCTCAGGCTTCTCTCCCTTGTTAAATTTCTTACACCTCTGGAATATCTCATTTAGGTTGAAATCTCGAATGATATTCTCCTGTAAAACACACAAACGCATGTCTCAGTGAAGAATAATAAATTGTTCTGTACACAGTGCCTGGACAGATTATTTGCAAATTGTAGTGTGTTACTGATTATAGATTACATGATGACAGTTGTAGTTAGTAACATAATCTGGATTACACATATTAGATTTATTTTAGGGTTTATACAGACACTGTGAAATGGAGTTCCAAGACTTTCAAGGAACTTTCAAGCACTACTTTTTTTATTTTCAGTGACTTTAAACAGATATCTCACTTATCAAACAATGCTTATCTTTAAAATAAAAAAAGAGAAATATTATAAACAAAAAGGAAAAAATAAAGTGAAGCACACGCAAAGTATGATGTCAGTAATGATGTCAACTTTAAGAATAGAAAGAGAAAGAGAAACAGCACATAACATTTAAAATGGACATTAAAATATATATTATGTACAATTGTACACATTAAAAAACAAGGGTGTAGGTTTGATTTTGGCATTAATGGGGACATAACGGCAGACGACAGACATTTAATTATTTATTGTTAATTATTGCTAGAAACAATTTAGTAGCTTCTGGATGTTAGCAGGGACAAGTCATAATTTATGAAAAGCTGATCTAGACAAGTATATAGAAAGTATATAGAAAGTTCATTCTTAGGCAGTGAAAACTGTATCTCTTTATTCATCCTATGTGTCCTCTTAGGTCTATGTATTGCTTTAAAAAACAGAGTTACTACAGTTACACAATGGTAACCACAAATTAACCATTGATTTCCTACACTAACCACAGTTTAACTATG
>JAHKKF010521541.1:0-25233 GCA_019740295.1 Labeo calbasu
ACAAAAAGAAGAGTAACAATAGACTAACAAATCCTGCCAGCATTACAAAAATCAACAGCACACCTGCATATATACATCATAAAGACTGTACAGGCCTAAATATGAGAAGCAAAATTTTTTAATCGATGCGATACTTTACTGGGAGCCAATGTAGAGGTTGGAGAGGTACGGAGACAATTAATATTATGCAGGTGGAAATATGCAGTACGCGTAATATTATTACAAGGAGAGTGTGCACTCAGAATGACACTCAGACTCCTGATCTGCTGAGAAGTGACAAATTGCATTGATATCAGATTTAGTTAGAGTTGATCTTGTACCAGTGAGTAAGACCTCAGTTTTATCGCTGCTGGGTTTTGGAAAGTTGGCTTAAAGCCAATCTTGAATTTCAACTAGTCATCTGGTCAAGGAAGGTGGAGGAAATAAAATTAGAGGGTTTGGAAACAGGTACAGCTGGGTGTCATTGGCATAGCAGTGAAAAGAGATAACATATTTCCTGAAAATATGGCGAAGATGAAGTAAACAGATGATGAACAACAGTGGGCCCAAAACAGAACCCTGAGGGACACCAGTGGTAATACATGGTCTTGATTGAAAATTGATAATTTGAGTGTGACCAGTGAGATATGACCTGTCCAGGAGTATCTTATGTGAAACGGTATTAACAAGTATTGTTAATAAACTAGAATCAGCTGCCAATAACAAAGCGTTAGTTATTTTAACAAGAGCAGTCTCTGTACTATGGTGGGGACGAAAACCGGATTGAAATTGCTCAAAACTATTTATTATTGAAGAGATGATTGTAAACTTGAGTTGCGATGCTTTTTCCCCCCAGTTTTAGATGAATGACTGATTAGAACTGGATGATAATTGATAATATAGTGTTGTATTTAGATTTGTTCATTTAATTTCTTGAATGTTACTGCTAAATACACATACTGCACCTGAAAAATAAAGCACTGTTTGTTTTATTTGTATATTATGTGTGTATTTACTGTTTGTGTATTTAATGTGTATCGTTGTTCTTAATTTAAAAATATTAATATTTTTAAAGATAACATAATAACAAATATTTTTATCTTCGCCTTCTCTGGCCTAAATGCCATTTTATTTTATTTTATTTTAATTTTAATTTTACTTGGTTTTTAAAAAAGGGAAATAAGTTTGGCTGTACCGCTCAGACAACTTGGAAATAAGTAAAACCAACATGACAAGGAATTGTGATAAAATCGTGAACGGTGAATTTCCTGAAAAAAAAAAAGTAATATATTTTTTGCCATATCGCCCAGTACCATTGAAATATTTTTAATTTTCAGTGGTTCGCTGCTAGGGGAACTATGTATATGAACCCATGAACCAGTGTCAGTATGTTTTTTTAACCTGATCTGAGTTTTGTAAATTTGTAAATATTATTAATGCCAAATTTGTAGAATAAAAACTGCCTACCTACATTTCCAGGCAATAATGAGACTTTAAGTCAGACACCCCTAGTGAAAAATAAATATACTAAAATGTATTTAAAATACATTTATTGCATGTTAAGTATACTACAAGTACATTTACATATTATGTACTTAATAAAAATAGCCTGCGATTGTACTATCATACTAAACTGGTATATTTACTAAACTAATTTTGTACTTAATGCACTTTAATTGTGTGAAAGTAGTATTGAAGTCCAACTAAAGATATACTGAAGTATATTTGATTGTGCTAAAGTGGAACTATTGCAAGTATACTTTAGGCACACTTTAAATATTTTGCATTTAAAGACCCATATTATTTAAAGATCATACAATGCTTATCAATAGTTACATTAAAATATATTCTAGGTTTATTATTAAGAAATGTGCATTGTGCACAATTAGTACTCCAAATAAAGTTTAATTTTAACACCTTCTTTAAAAAACAATTTTTATTTCAGTAAGTCTGAAGCGATATGTCAATAAATTTGATAATAGACTTGAACTAAAATAAATGCATTTTAAATCTATTACTTTTTTTACCAGGGTCTCTATAACCATTAGGCCAAACTGCCCCTTAAAAAGTTAACATATTGCACTTTTAGTAAAACATTTGCAATTAAAAGGTTGCACCTTTTACACAATTCTGACCAGCAGGCATCAACAGTCTTTTAGGTGCTTCAAAACAGTGGATCATTTTGCCATGCAACTGGTTTAACTGATTCAAAGTTTTAGAAGAAGGTAACCCCAAAGAACTGCAAAATGCAACAGATTAACAGGTGAGTTAAAGTAAGGACAAAAGACAAATGAAACTATACTTCATAACAAGAACTAAACAAGACACAGGTGTGCAGAATTAAAAAACAATGAAAGATAAAACTAGGAAAGAAAAATACAACAGAATTGAATAAACTTCAAAATAAGAGTCTGAAAGAAAATCCACAGGATAAACATGACAATCTGAATCCATCTCTTTTAAATTCTCAATGAATGCCTACATTGAGTTGCATTCATTCATTGAAACACAGGAGCACCAGACTACTGTCATTCATAAACCATGTCTACAATATATATTTGCCTTCAGTGGCATATAAAGCCTGAGGTCAGAATTCCTTCTAGTGTGGGGCGACATGGGCAAGAATGAATCATGTATGAGGAAGTAAACACACCATAACCACAGCCTCAAGCATACGTCAACACCTAACCAAACCTTGTTTCGGAAAAGCGGCGATGAGGATTTAACCACAGCTAATGAATGACGGTCCAGAGTGTCTGTGTTTAGACTTCTATTATGTCACAGCGTCTTGGGGAACGATGGGACAGCAGACACCACAAAAACAAAGACACTTCTGTAACTTCATGTAAAACGCCATATGAATGCTGCTCTGAAACGATGGCAAAGGCAAACACATATAAGAGGGATCATCAGGCAGGCGAACGCCGGAGTAATCCTCCAGACACTCCCTCTGGGTAACCAATATTTATCCTCAGCAAACGTGAGTCACGCCTCCTCTGAGGTCCCGCAAGGCTTTTGTGAGGTTTTAATTAGGACTTTAGGGACAGAGAGAGCCCATTGTGTGTCATGAAGTCTCCAGTAGTGATCTCCAAAGGAATGCTGGAGCGTAACATCATCTCAGGAGATCACATCAAGGCTAAATCCTTCTTGATGAGCTTCCCAGACTAAAGCTCTCACTCCACACCTTCAAACTAAACCAACTAAACCCATAACACTTACAGGTCTGTTTCACAAACTTTCATCAGGAGATAAAAAAAGAAATCCTCTTAAGTTTGTTTTAGATGTTTCTTTTTACTTTAAACACAGAAAACAAGAAGATAAAATTGAAGTTAAACCCTTAGTCTTAGGGGCTGAAGACATGTCCTGCCCACTTAAGAGAGAACAGAGCCTTTTCCCCTCAATGAGAGATTTAGATTAAACCATAAAAACCATTTATCCAACTGATAAAAAATAAACCGACTGTAGACTGTTATATATCACTGTTAAGGTACATTAAACAACCACAAGCAATCATCAGTGCGGTTCATGAACTGTGATGTGTTTGCTTAGACAGTTGAGGATAAATATATGACGGAGCTAAAGCTCAGCTCAAAGGTCTGTCTGTGTCATGTGTCTTCTGAAGTCCAGCCAAAACTAACATACACATACCATCTTACTGATTTATATTTTAAATGCTATTTCATAAGGAAATGCATCGTTAAAGGAATAGTTCAGCAACAAATTACAAGTCATTATTTTCTCATCCTCACATCATTCCAAAGTCGTATTACTTACTTTGACCACCACAATGCAGAAGAAGAATTTTGACAAGTGTTTCAGCTGTTTTCGTCCATATTATGAAAGGCAATGGGACTCAACTTTCAAGCTCCAAAAAGACATTAAGGTACAACATTTTCTATATTCACTTTAAAATCAAATTAAAGGATCTCGAGAGGCTGGTTCTTGCTCATCAAGCAAGCATGAGCTCTATATGTGCGTTGATCGGGGTTTATTTAAATGCCTAAATGTCTCTTTTATGGGCCATAAAGGTGAATTGCATGTATTTAGTCATCAGCTATTTGCATATTTTTGCACACAAAAAAATATACTTGCACTATTACTATTACACACTTTGGGTCTCTAGCGACCCTATACACTTTTTACAAAAAATGAATCAGAAAACAGACATTCTTTTATATATTATTATTTTTTCTTGTTTTATTGTTTATAATGAATAGGTTGAGAAATACTAAGAAAGTTGATGTCAAACTTTAAAAAATTAAGGAAGGAGAGGGTAGTAAATTACATCCCATGTCGCTAAAGATCCGAGGTATGCATTTAAGGGTTAAAATATTAGTAAGCCTAAAATATATAAAATCATAATTTATTGGCTACTTTCAGTTGGAAGGTAGCTGTCCTGAACCCTACACTTCAACTTATGAATATGATATTGTCACTACCGTAACAGTCACAACCAAAATATGTCATCATTGTCTCAGTAGTGACAAAAGGCAACATGTAATCCTTTATTCGGGGGAAATAATAAAGCAATAAGCCCCAAGTAGCCATGGTTTACAATTAATTTCTAACAGCTAATGAGTGTTGTTAGGCACGACGCAAAGCGGAGTTAGCTTAGGGTGAGCAGACGTTCCTGGGGACACATTCAGCACAGGATTTCTAAATTAACCAAGTGTTGTTTGTTTGCACTGCGCCAATTGATCCTTGCATGACAGCAAAGTACCGTGAGAATGATTCAAAAGCATGGAGCGTCTGCTCTGCTCTCTATAGCTCTTGCGGTACTTTGATGTCGTACAATAATCAACTGGCGCAGCACAAACAAACAACACCTGGTTATTTAAGGCAATTTAGAAAACATGTGCTGAACGTGTCCCTGGAAGTGGCTCATCTGGTCACCCTATATGATATTAAAAAAAACATTATTCTTCCGCCAAACAATGTAGTTCCTCAGAAACAGTTGTGTTTGTAACAAAGTTGCTGCCAAGCAACACACAAATGTAAACAAAGGTTTGTAGAGTAATTTACAACAGCTTTGAACACAGCTCAACCGTATTATAAACAAAATTTTAGTGCCGTTATGCAAATTTAGATTATTTTTTATGGTTTAGAATGTGGGTTAGAATTATGTAATGTGATGTAGTCGCTACCAAAGCATTACTGTCACGACTGAAACATGGGATGTTTTGTCAAAAATAAGATAAGATGTTATGTTAGTGTTTGGTTCAGTGTACATTCAGACTAATGAATCCTTAAGTTTGAAATCAGTATGATCAACTTTTTACCTTTTACAAAGAAAAACTGGATTCACAACAAATCTCATAAATTACATTTGAAATATTGTTAAAATTGTAATTGTTATTGATTTATCTTTTTAATAAAATAGCAAGTATGTATATGTAAGCAAAATCTTAATAGGTCAATATAACCCTTTTTGATCAATTATATATTACTGTGTTTCAGTAGTTACAAATTTAGGGAGAGGGCAAATATACCAAAACTTTCAGAAAATACAATATGAGAATTAACTGCTCAGTTACTAGAAATGTGTACCTTAGAGATTATAATACAAACAAAATTTGTTTTAAAGAGACACATTTTTTCAAGATGTTTCCAACTCTGACTTTTCACCAGTTCAGTAGAATAGCCCATATGTATGCGTTGATCAGGGTTTGTTTATGTGTAAAAGCCTAAATGTCTCCTATATATACTTTGAGACAACCAAAATTTTGACTCTTCAAAAAGACATTGTAAAAGTAATCCACGTGAAAAGAGTGGTTTATCCAAGTCTTCTGAAGAGACATTTAGGACTTTATACATAAATAAACCCTGATCAACGTACATGCACATACCAGTTTAAAAACATACCAATTTGTTAAAAGTGCTATATAAATAAAGATGATTTTATTTGACAATTAGGGTTTGTTTTTGCATGTAAAGCAAGTATGGTTGATCTTCAGTGTTTACAATATTTAATGAACTCATTTTTACAATGGTTCTTTCTGGTCCTCGAATCTGATTGGCTAATAAGAGTGCGATATTAGAATCCAACAGAACTCCAAAAGCCGTTTCACCGTTTGTAATCATATCTCTCTGCTTGTTGTACTTCTCACAGCAAGTGTCATGGCAGATACCCAAATCCACTATAACTTTAAAAATATTACTGTTTTTGCATTGCGGAGTTTTAAGAGGTTTTAAGGTGATAATGTACTTGTTTAGATTTCAAATATGCAGTTTGTTAATAAAGATAACGTCTAATTGAAAATTTGCTTCAATGTTTTTGGAGGTTTTTGCTTTAATGTTTTCGAAGTTGGACTTTTACTTTCAACAACAGCTTGAAGAAGCTAACAAATGCACTCAGAAGCACTGTCATCAGAAATCACCCTTAACAGATGAAAAGATAGTAACGTTATGACAAAGATAACGCTTTTCTTAATAGATATTCAAACTAATGTTTAATTGTGAATAAGAGATTGATCTGAAGAATGAATGCTGTATCAAATGCAGGTAATCACACCCAGTTCATCTCTGTCTCACAATACTCTACTACACATAATACACTGCTCTTAATACAGTAATAACACGCTGTTTTAACACGCTGTTTTAACACGCTGAATCACAGCTGTGCTGATATACAGCCATAACTCACGTCGACTTGTGTGATATTGCTCATTCATCATATAAAGTGATCAAATTTTCATTTTTGGGTGACGAGCGACAATGACCCTTAAGTTTGATTTGAGAGTGAATAAAGAAATTTTCATAGCTTAATATGTTAATCTGGAGCTTGAAAGTTTTGAGTCCCATTGCCTTTCACATAATACAGACAAAACAGCTGAAACACATGCCAATTTTCTTCTAATACAACTTGGAACAACATGATGATAAGAAAATGATCACTTAACTGAAAATACAAAAAACAGTCAATTCAAAACATTAGGTATGATGTTATTATTTGAAGACTCATCAACTAGCTCATTGGGGGAAAAAAAGCTCAGAAAGTATCTAAGCCACTTATATCTACTATTTTCACTCCGGTTGGTTTGATCGGGTGTTTCAAAAATGTATCTGGTAGTGTTTTTAATAATACTGTGCATCAAGTTAAAAATTGTTCTTTTAAAAATGCTGTTTCAAGACATTTTGTTCTATTCAGTCTAGCTGTGTGTAAGGACGAACACGTCCTCTGTGTAACTGCGTATGTGTGTGGACCTGCTATTCCCTGTGTTATGGGGACACTTTGTCAATATAGTAATGCCAGTAAATTCTGACCTTGTGGGGACATTTTTTGGTCTCTATGAGGAAACAAGCTTTTAAATCACATAATTAAATATTTTGTAAATCCAAAAATGTTTTCTGTGATGAGCAGAGTTAGGGTGAGGGCATAGAAAAAAAAGTTTGTACAGTATAAAAACCATAAATCATGGGAACCAGTGTGCGTGTGTGTCCCTTTCCACAATGCTGAACACTGTTGCTGCCCTGGACAGTAAGACAGTGTACTGGGGCAAATCCCATAAATTAGACCGTAATGTAATGCCAAAAATCACACCATATAACCACTGGCAAAATTAAATGAGGCCGCTTTTTAACGTTTGATCATCATAATTCTTCTTAGGTCTCACTTTTGAACACTCAAATACTCACTCCCTAAACGTATATTTGCAAATTGCGAAAAACACAGCTAAAGACTGCATTTTAGGTCATTACACAAATGTTGAGTACAGGCAAAAAGATCAAGACATTACATTCATGCATTTGCCAGACACTTTTACCCTAAGCAACTTACATTGCCTTCAGGGTACACATTTTATCAATTCTTGCTTTCCTTGGTGTAGAGTTCTACCTTTTTATCTCTTCTTGCTTTTCCCCTACCTTACCTTGCCGCTGCTAGTGCACACTCTACAGTAAGAGCTGTAGACTGGTATTTCACTGAAAACCAATATTTCAAGTGGTGATGGCACGTTACATAGTACATATGTTACTTCAGTGCTGGATAATAGTTTATAAACATATCTAGGTAATGGGACACCAGTTTGTATCCTATTTGCACATGCTACCTAAAATCAACCGCGACTTTAAAAAGTATCAATCATCGGCATTTAAACTTCCTCTCATTCATTCATGCCATTCTTAGACAGCTCATTTTAGTTTTGATACCTTTCTTTCATGATCCCACCGCAGACCACCATCAAAGCCACCAGAGAATTACGCCATTTCAGTTCTTCGGAAAATAACTATATGTTCCGTGCCACAAACCCATCTTTTTTTCTACAAAGCGTAACATTGTTCAGGCGGCCCTCGGTGTCCCATAATAACATGATGTTCTCAGTCTTCACCACATGCCCCATGGTGACAAAGCGTGCCTACTGACCTGACGGCATTTCCCTGAACCGTCTTTACAGCCTCACCAGTTCTTGCCTGTTTTTTCTTTCAGCTCGCCTTTCCAGTATTGTTTCAAGTAAAGAGCTAAAGAGAAACAGATTAGCGCTGCGGTGCGGTGTGGCCTCTTCCTGTAAACAGCGTTTCAATAAAGTTTTTCTGCTGGATTTTTATAGTGTCTGTGACTAACCAGCTCTTATATTTTAACACAGATTACCAGAAGCTGTTGTGGTTTTGACCGTAACACATCACTATGCACATAATAACTGAAATTAGTTATTTCACTGAAGCCATATAACAACACAAATGAGAAACACAAATGTAGAACTGCAAATTAAAGAACATTTGCAGACTATCAGATTTAGTGCAACCTCAAAATTTAGACTAGAGAGTGATCTTCACAATGTGATAACATTTTTTTTTTTGTCACTGGCTTCTTGCTAGGCTGAGACAAATGAGCCCACCACCCATCACGGTGACCCGAGTTCGAATCCCATCTCGAGGTCCTTTGTAAACCTGCTTCCTGCTTTCCTGTCTCTCTCAACTGTCCTATCTATCCACCTTATTTTTCAATGTGGAAGTAAGCTGTTTTCTGGTAATGTGTTAGACGTTCGGTGTCCGAAATGCAGTAAACGATAAGACAGTTTGCACTACAAACCAGTGTGTTCATAATTAAGATAATACATTAAAATAATATGGCAAGACACACTAGTTTGCAATATCAAGCTAAAAATAGCTGAAAGTGGATGAGACTGGTATTTCACTGAAAACCAATATTTCAAGGGGTGATGGCACAGTACATGGTACATATGTTACTTCAGTGCTGGATAATAGTTTAGTAAACATATCTAGGTAATGGGACACCAGTTGTATCCTATTTGCACATGCTACCTAAAATCAACCGCGACTTTAAAAGTATCAGTCATCGGCATTTAAACTTCCTCTCATTCATTCATTCAGTAAACAATAAGACAGTTTGCACTACAAACCAGTGTGTTCATAATTAAGATAATACATTAAAGTAATATGGCAAGACACACCAGTTTGCAATATCAAGCTAAAAATAGCTGAAAGTGGATGAGACTGGAAGCCAGACACAAAAACTTTACAAATGGCTGCACCCACTCTTATGGGAAAAATAAGGTGGATAAAATGCATAAAAAATCCCATAAAAAACAAGCTGGATGATATTGGCTTCAAAACACACAGTGCAGGTTTAAATAGAATTCCTGTTTCATTCTGTGGGTGCAGGCCTAACCAGCACACCATTAATGTCAATGACAAGGACATGATGGAAATATTTAGGACCATGTAACAGAATTTCAGTCAATATACCATTTTAAAGAGCTTGCTGCCATTCAGACTTATAGATCATTGAGGCAAACTAGCAAATTGTAATTGAAGTGGGAGGAAAAACGCATTTGCCCTGAGAAATAATGTAGACTTTTGTCTACAGAACTTTGGTCTCAATTGTGCATGTGATTTGTCTCTTCCAGCCAATATGTAAAAAATGGCAGACAGGCTAAATGAACATGCAAAATCAAGCTCTGACAGTAGGTGGCGCTTTAAGCAGAAATACAGCAGATATTCCGGTTATTACAAAATTTCTGGTTCTAACTCACTTGTCACAAAGTAAGTCCTTATTTACTTTTACTATTTTTACTATTTACAATATCTAGGGGGTGATACGGCCAAAAAAAAAATCATCTCTGTATTTTTATAAAGTATATATCTCGCTATTTTCAACAAATATAGTGAAAGTAGGCAATGCTATTCATTATGTGCAAAAAAGGCTAAAATCACATTACATTTTAACATTATAACATTACGATCAAAAAACAAAAATAACACTTTTTAAAGTAGAAGTTAATTCTACCAAACTAAAAATAAAAGTAAATAAACACAAGACTTGTGTAAAATTCGTACATATTTTATGGTGGCTAATTCGACCTCATACGATGTCAGAAATTTGTATGCTTTTTGCTAAACTGCACGGGCATGTTTACGTTATGGGGGGCCCTAAGCAAATCTCTGGAAAGTGGCCCCACGAGTGGGAGAAGTTGTTTCTTCCTATTCGGGAGAAATCAAAATCGCTTTCCAATTACTATGAATTTGCCACTAAACCTACCTGTTACTAGGGTCTAGACAAATCGTACAAAGGGTACAAAGTACAAGTGAGGTCATACAAATTCATACAAATTAGTCACTTGTAAAATACGTACGAATTGGTCGTAAGATAGCGTTGTTATTGCACTCCTGTACTACTGCACTATACGTGTTAACTATATCTTACATGTTATTTTAAAGCCCTTAATATAAAGCATGTCTCATGTTTAGGACAAACTGGATTATGCTCTTTCCCTGCAGCAGCTCACTCTACATGCTCTACTATTATTCAGATGTGCTTGCATCAAACTAATGTATATTGATATAAAAAATATATCAATATATCATACAAACTCGATATGCCGCACAGCCCTAAAATGTTTATCAAACAAAAATACAGAGAGACAAGAAAAGATTCTGCATTCTTCCTCTGCTATTCCAATCCAATCTTATGGCAATTTGTAAATGGTATGTATTTTACGAGTTGCCCAATTTCTATGAATGACCTACCCCTAACCCTGCCCCTAAACCTACCAGTCACTGGAGTCTACAAATCACACAAAATCATACAAATGGGGTCGTACGAATTCATACAAATTAGCCACCTTGTAAAATACGTACAAATTCGTTGTGAGATAGCGTTGGTTATTCACTGTCGCTTAGCATATAAACATCTGTTCATGAGCGCACTCAGAGCAGGGTTGCCAGGTTTTCACAACAAAACCCGCCCAACTGCTACTCAAAAGTAGCCCAAAACTAGCCCAGTCGAGTTTCAAGGGGGTCCCTGTTAAAAATCACGTTCTGGGGGATAAAAGTTTTTATTTTTGTCAGGGTACCTCCGGTAAATTTGTATTTCAGGGGCTAAATGTGACGTTATTGGGGTCCCTTCAACCCGTAGACATTAAAACATCCCACAGCAACAGTGTTAAAGTAGCCTAATTCTGTGGGAAAACCGCGGACTTCGCAACACTGACTCAGAGCTGCACTCTGAGCATACGACCAAAAAGTGCAAATGTTATTGGTTAGCCAGTTTTCTTCTCAGTGTGATGGAAAAGTCTGTCACAGTGACTAAGTGCTTATATTCGTGTTGGTCTGAATAAACGCATTAACAGGCGTTCATTCAGATGAAAATGTTTATTAACGAATGATCTGAAAAACAAACAGTCCAAGAACTGATCCTTGCGGTACACCTTGTGAAGCAGCAACGGAGTGAGATTTGTGTTTATTGATACTGAGATATAAGACAGTGATAGGTTGGCCACAGATGGTCAGTAAAACCAACAGAATATTAGCAAGTGAGGAGTACAGAAGGCTGAACTCAGATCTGAGAAGACTAGGAGAGTGAGGAGACCAGAGTCAGATGAAAGGACAAGGTTTCTTACTATCTTTAAGAAGACATCTCCGTATTATAAAGGGTGTGGAAAATTTATTGACTAACTGAGCAGCAATCACCTTTTTTTTATTTTGCTGGATAAGGTAAAGTCGAAATGGAACAAAAAGTTACTCAAAACTGTATTGTTGAAACTTTTTGAATACTTGAAAGATCTGTTAGAGACCTGTTAGTCATGTGGGTAATTATATACACTGTAAATAAATAATAATAAAAAAAAAACAATAAAAAAACACAATTTGTTGAGTCAACTTAAAATTATTTGTTGCCCTACTGCCTTAAAATTTTAAGTTTAGTCAACTCAAATAAGTTTAGTCAACTTGAAATGTTGAGTTGTTCTAAGTCATAACTTAGATAATTGAGTTAACTAAACTAAAAATTTGGTTTGCTAAATTTAAAAGCGGGGCTTGTTACCCAGCTGCCTTAAAAGTTTAAGTTGAATCAACTCAAATATATAAGTTGTCACTTAGTATAACTTAACACTTCAAGTTGATCAAACTTTTTTGTGTTAAACTTAAAATTTTAAAGGCAGCCAGGTAACAAATTATTTTAAGTTGATTCAACAAATTGTTTTTTTTACAGTATAATCATTGTCAATTTTATATATATATATATATATATATATATATATATATTTCATTTTTAATCATGAACCTACAGGACAACAGCGCAGACAACAAAATATGCTAGGGCTGGGAAAAAAAACAAAAACCAACAAAAAAAGATTTCTCAGATTTCAAATTCTGTTCATTTCATTAGGAAATTCAAGCAATAAATACTGTTTTGGTGCTCTTTAATGTGGCATGACAGATTGTTGAAGCTTCTGTGTACTTTTCTGTGTGTAATCAAACACATAGGAAAACTTTCGTGACAGTTTCGTTTTTGTTCTGGATCCCCTGCTCTGCTGCCAGACTGGAGCGCTCGCCGCCAACTGGACAGGGGTGGGAATTACAGCCACAATTTACAATAGCCAGTGACAGACGATTTTCGGTTAACGCGACCTGGCCTTCAGATTTTTCCGTCACTGATACAAAAATTCCGTCAATGTATATGTAATAAACCAAAAAATAAAAAAATAAAAATAATATATATATATATATATATATATATATATATAATAAAGAATAAAATCAGTCGATTCAGGCAATTAGATGACAGTCAAAAATTGGTCTGTAAATGAAAGCACATTTAAAAGCTGACTAAGAGATTGGATACATACTTTGTGAGGAGAGTCATACATTCACTATGGTAGGTTGAGATTATCTAGGCTATTAATTTCCAAAAGTCTGTCTTTTCACAAATGTAGATCTATGAGCGCTTGTATACCAGCTTTCATGAAATAAGACCATTGAGTATGCATGTAGTGATTCATTTCTAACTCAGATTTGAGGTCTGCATGATGCCAACTTTGCCAAGCTCAATACTGGAATCTCAGCCCAATCATCGGAGCCTTACATACCATATAACTTTACTTACAAAAAGGGAAAACAATGCCCTGAAAAGAATATGTAGAGTCTCCAGCCTCTCGCTTTTAAGAGCCTTCTTATTTTCAATGAAAAAAATACTACGGCCAACATCATATTTGGTTACTCGCATTCTTTAAAATATCTTCTTTTGTGTTCAACAAAAGAAAGAAACCCATACAGGCTTGGAACAACATGAGGGAGAATAAATTATGACAGAATTTAAATGATCCCTAAAGTTTATTCAAATGGCTGGAAATTTCACATGCAATTCAAATACATCTTACACATAGGCTTAAATATTTTTGTCACCAGAATAATAATCAGCCAAACCTTGACCTTATGGACTGGGAAACCTCCAGTGTCCGTGTGAACACCACTTTAAGGTCAGCAGAACAAAGGAGGAGTGTAATTCTACCTAAATGAAAAGTTTGCCTGCATTTGTTTGATGTCCGTCACTCTACACCTGTTATGTGTGATAACTTGCATTTTTACCGCAGTATAACCATTTGCGCTGACACTGGATATGTGCGCCATTAACACAACAAACACCATTGTCTGGAGACGTCGTAAATCGTACACCTGCAGTCAGAGCAGCTGCTGCAACAAAGGATGAGTGCGACAGAGAATGGCATAAATGATGACTTATCAAACATTCCTTTTCTTGAAGTGGTTCGTGTAAGCTGGTGCATGTAAGGACGCTGAGCCTGCTTTGGTTTTTGACTTTTAAAGGGCTGAGGAAAAATGGGAGGACACCTTCTTCGAAACCCCCAAGCTATGCTTTGAGCGGTAACACGAAACCTGCTCCATGTCCCGTCTTCCAAACAGAAATTATGGCTGGAATTCTGTTTAGAATAAAGAAACTCCCTGAGAAGAATTCAGTCTGCAGTGAGTCATCTCATCCTTATTTAATTACAGTGATTGTAGGAGTAATTTATGAGGCCGTTATAATATGCTTTTCAGAAGCCTTCGTACTAAAGCTTGCACAAGAATGTGTTAGTGAGTCCTTTACAAGGCAGTCCCTCGTGTTACTTCCCAGAGTTCCCACAATAAAAAAGCAACGGTTATCCAACACTCAATCATATATGAGTGTCAGTGGTCTCACTTTAAAACATGTTGCTATTTTATGGGTAATGAGCAGACCTACATGGCATCTGCGCCCACAGAACTCTGTAAAAAGCACAGCCGAATAAAACAAATTGTCATTCACAGTGTTGTACGAATCTCCCTCCCACTCATTAATTCAATATTTTGGCTAATTTAATCAGTGAATACTCTCTGCACTTTTTAACATATCTCAACATACTGACAAAAAATAACATCACTAATTCCACCGAAATACATTTAATTACACTAAATACAAAACTAATTTTGAAGTGTTTAAAAAGCTCTTTAAGGTAATAATCGCAAGTTATCACTTTTAACACAAATAAAATATTAAGCAAAAGTAATATATTTTTAACGCTAACATGCAAATGCAAAAAGGCCTCTGGCATCCAGATGAAATTTTGTGATGAAATCATAGATTTATAAAGTCAAATCAAGATTTACAGACAGGAACTGGAGGAGAAAATTAGATTAGAAGTAGATCAGAGAGAAAGTTTAATGTCTGGAACTACTAAAGCGGATAGTTTTTCATAATGTGCCTCTAATTATGACTTAATTATGGCTGGGTTGAGTTGCCACAAGCATAAGCTGATTTCAGTTCGAGAGATACACAGCAAACAGAACAGAATGACAGATATATAGGAGAGAGTCATGCTGCATGGTGGGCTGTCAGACCATATGCTTTCATGATTCAAGCTCCAAATACCACACAATTAACTGCAATTGCACTGAAGCTGATCTCCAGTCAGTTAGGGGATAAACTCATGAAGAAAACAGGTGAAAACAGCCATTAAACACTTCACTCACACACAAAAAAGCAATGTGTTTCCCATCCACTAAACCAACTGCACTCTATGCTCCCAAAAGATCCCAACTCAGCATCTGAAAGTAATGGGATTGGGGCTAGTTGTCACATATATATTTAAACGTATGGTTATCTATACTAATTTCACACACACAGTTCAAACACGTTTAGTTGAACTGAGCTTTTCTGAAATATTCACACTTACTGAACTAAATTTACTTGTCTATTGTCTTTTTATAGCTGCTTTCCAAAAGGTATATCAATCAGTAGGCCTACTGTTGTTTTTTGTTTATTACTATGAAGATGTTTTAAAACAATATGGTTTAACTATAATGTACGTTAATTTGTTGTTATAGCGTTTGTAAGCAGACACCATAAAAATAACACTGGTATACAATTTACTGTTAACCAAAATAATTAATTAATATTTTTCTAAGTTAGCTTTTACATGTTTGCACTTTCATTTAGTGTGTGATTGTGGCTTATTGTTTCAACCTTTAATAGTATTTGTATATATACATATATGTGACCCTGGACTACAAAACCAGTCATAATGGTCAGGTTTTTTGAAATTGAGATTTATACATTTCCACTGATGTATGGTTTGTTAGGAAAGGACAATATTTGGCTGAGACACAACTATTTGAAAAGCTGGAACCCGAAGGTGCAAAAAAATCAAAACATTCAGATAATCACATTTAAAGTTGTCCAAATTAAGTTCTTAGCAATGCATATTACTAATAAAAAATTAAGTTTTGATATATTTACAGTAGAAAAATCTTAATGGAACATGACTTGCTTTTTGGCATAAAAGAAAAATATGTAATTTTGATCCATACAATGTTTGGTTGGCTACAAATATAACGTTACCCATGCTACTCATGACTGGTTTTGTGGTCCAGGGTCATATTTCCAACAGCTATTCTCAAATTAGTGTCAACAACCAGAAAGTTGCCAATGTAAGAACATACCCCGCTCGAGTCAACAAAGCTATTCTCAAAAAGTATTGTCTATACAAAGACCTAAATTCTACACTAAGAGAAACATTCACTCTTGCTAGCTCTTACCTGCAGGTGTTTGAATAACGCTGTGATCTGCGTGATGTGAAGCGTCAGACAGCGCGACACGCAGCGCGCACTTTCAATCTTCTCCAAGGTCTCGGCTTCTTCGGTCCTGCGCGCAACGCTCGCTTCAAAAACACAACAGAGCAGAAAGCAGCAGACCTTCCTCATAAGCATCATCTTCAGCGAGGATGTTCACGTAAATGTTCGTTGACGGTTGTGCGGTTGAATGTGCTGGATGCGCGTCAGGCTCGTGCTGAATGCAGTGTGTGAGCGCTCGGACACTCCCTCTCACGCAAACCTGTCATCTGAACTCGACTCATTCATAGTCTGTGAGTTTTGTATTTAGATGTATAAATGAGTTGAAACCATTATTGGCGAAACACTTTCGACGCTTTATAGTCCATTGACTCATATCACTGATCAGAGTAGATCAACATTGATTTCCCTTGCGAAAATTAACCATGTTTTTATTATAGTACAATTTTAGTAACCACGTTTTTTGGCGTATTGACTACCATTTGTATAACCACAGTTTTATTAGAAATACCACGGTTAAACTATGGTTAGTGTAGCAAAATCATAGTTAGATTGCGGTTACCATGGTTTAACTATAGTAACCATGTCTTTTTTTTTTTTTTTTTTTTTATTTTAATTTTCGCAAGGGTTATCTTAAGTGAAAGGCAAAAGCCATGGATAAATTACTTTTGAAAAGTTATAAAAATAACATGGAAGTAATGCCAGAATGAAATTATCTTTAATTGTGTTCCCACATTTATAATAACATAAGTATTCGATTGGAGAGATATTCTGCATGAATCACGCAACAGACAAATTTGATTTCTCAATCTTCCTTTAGTACTGTTAAATACTGAGTCATTGTTATAATTCTTTTGAGATGAACGTTTCAGAAACAGTGCATGAATGTGACAATCATATTATCAATCAATTTCAAAGTACCAGGGCATTTTGGACATTTTGACGACCATAGATAGTATAACTTTGACCGCAAAACCTGTTCCCATACTGGATCCAGCCTCAGTATGTCCATTCACAAGGATGACATTTTTGTCATTGCAATACGCAGCGCCATCTTCTGATAGAATAAAGTATAACTACTACACGAGAGAGTATAGAGCCAAAATACTCTTCTCAGGACACAAATATCGACCTTCCTCTAAGTTTAGGTCTATCTCTAAACAAACACACATGAATCAACCCTGCTGAAAAAAACAGCTAAAACCAGCCTAAGCTGGTTGGCTGGTTTTAGCTGGTCATCCAGGCTGGTCCTAGCTGGTTAGCAGGCTGGTTTTAGACGGGTTTTGGCCACTTCCAGGCTGGTCTTAGCTGGTCAGGCTGGGAGACCAGCTGGAACAACCAGCTAAAACCAGCCTGGCTAGGCTGGAAGACCAGCTAAAACCAGCTACTTAAAGCTGAAACCAGCTAAAACCAGCCAACCAGCCTAGGTTGGTTTTAGCTGTTTTTATAAGCAGGGAAGGTCTTTATTTTCACATGAAAATTAAAGGAGAAGCTCACTTCCGGAACAAAAATGTACAGATTTACTCACCCCCTTGTCATCCAAGATGTTCATGTCTTACTTTCTTCAGTCGTAAAGAAATTGTTTTTTTTTTTAAAGGAAAACATTTCATCATTTTTCTCCATATAATGGACTGACATGGTGCCTGCGAGTTTGAACTTCCAAAATGCAGTTTAAATGTGGCTTTAAAGGCCACTAAATGATCCCAGTCGAGGAATAAGTGTCTTATCTAGTGAAACAATCGGTTATTTTCTACAAAAAAAAAATATATATATACTTTTTAACCTCAAATGCTCGTCTCATCTAGTTTTGCATGAACTCTGTGTATTCCGGTTCAAGACAGTTAAGGTATGTCAAAAAACTCCCATCTCATTTTCTCCTCCAACTTCAAAATCGTTCCTCCAACTTCATACATCGCTGCAGAAGTACCGACTCAGTGTTTACAAAGTGAACGTGCAAAGAAGATCAAACGCCCTTTACAAAAAAAGGTACAGTCATGGCCAAAAATATTGGCACCCTTGCAATTCTGTCAGAAAATGCAACACTTCTCTCACGTTTGTTTGCACTGTAACAACACAAAAAACTGAGAGGAAAAAAATCAAACTTGATAAATGGGAAAAATGTCCTGGACAAAATTATTGGCACTTTGTCAAAATTGTAAGAAATAATTGCTTTTCAAGCATGTGATGCTCCTGCAGTTTGTATTTAGACACGCCTGTGGCAAGTAACAGGTGTGGACATAAACATGGACAATCTCAAGGCTACAAGTCCATCTCCAGAGATCTTAATGTTCCCTTGTCCACTGTGTACAATATCATCAAGAGGTTTACAGCACATAGCACTGTAGCTAACCTCCCTGGACGTGGACAGAAGAGCAAAATTAATAAAAAATGACAACGAAGGATTGTTGGAATGGTGGATATAGAACCTTGATTAACTTCCAAACAAATTTAAGCTGATCTGCAGACACAGGGTACAACAGGGTACAATCTGTCACCATCTGAATGAAAAGGGGAGACCYAGGAGGACACCACTGCTGACACAAAGGYGTAAAAAAGCAAGACTGGAGTTTGCCAAAAATTATGTGACAAATCCACAATCCTTCTGGGAGAACATACTGTGGACAGATGAGACAAAAGTAGAGCTTGTTGGTAAAGGACAGAAAAAGAAATGAGGCCTTCAAAGAAAAGAACACAGTCCCTACAGTCAAACATGGTGGATGTTTAAAGATGTTTTGGGGTTTCTTTGCTGCTTCTGGCACTAGATGCCCTGAATGTGTGAACGGTATTATGAAATCTGATTGATTACCAAAGAATTTTGGGAGTTAAGGGTGCCAATAATTTTGTCCAGTGCATTTTTTGGGTTCTGTGTGGAATTGTATCAGAATGGACTTTTCTTCTCTGTTTTTTCTCTGTTCAAAAAAACAAAACAAAACATCTGAGCACCAAAACATTTGCAACTGCAACAATTTTCTGAGAGAAGTGTTGCATTTTCTGACAGAATTGCAAGGGTGCCGATATTTTTTGCCATGACTGTAAAACAACGGTGTAAGACGATTTTGAAGTTGGAGGAGAAAATGAGGTTTTCGACATTCCCTAACTATCATGAACCGGAATACGCAGAGTTTATGCAGAGCTTGACAAGATGAGCATTTGATGTTAAAAAATATATAAATTGTAAATATTGGATGACAAGCAGTGAATAAAGTATCTGTAAGTTTTTATTCTGGAACTTCTCCTTTAAACTTTGCTGCAGACGGCAGATGTTCACATGGAGGAATGAGCATTCCTGAGGTAGAGTGTTTATTTGCATTTTAGATATTAATGGATTATTCTTCTTGTAGTTTACACTTCTCATATTAATATTAGGAATCAGTTTGAATAAGTTTGGGGTAGATTTGGAGCCTGTAGACTGTGACACATGTGTTGTTTACATCACAGTGAGGTCACACATTGATCATCTTGTTAATGTTTATCAAACCTGATTCCAAAGTCACATTCATCTCCTTTCATGAACAGATGCTAGACTGCATTTGAAATAAAACTGGTTATCTCTGAAGAAAGAAAGATGTTGCCTCTGATTTGGATTTTTCTGACCGCAAACATTTTGTGTGTCTCGGGGACAAGTTTAGTTCACGTTCCCTGTGATGACAAGACTGTGGAGAAATTGTCCCGACTGGCCGTCACGTACATAAACGAGGACAGACAAACAGGTTACAAATTTGCCCTGAACAGAATCACAAACGTTCAGGCGCATCAACAGGTTGGTAAACTCTGCTGTCATTATTAAGGCAACCACATCATTCATAAATCTAATCGTTTTACAGATTTAAAGCCAGACTCTATATGTATTTGTCATCTTTGCAAGAGCCTGATTATTTTATAAGCCCATGCTACTGTGCTGTAGGGTCCAGCTGGAAAGGTCTATTATCTTGATTTGGATGTCCTTGAGACCAAGTGCCATGTCCTCAGTCCCAAATCATGGAAGAAATGTGCTATAAGACCCTTCATGGAAACAGTAAGGCTTCAGTTTTTGGATAATTTGGTGCTACTGTACATCTGCAGAATGCTTATAGTTTGGATTGAATATATGGCCTGTGGTTTACAGCCTAGTAGTGTTGTTTACCTGCAGTACTGTGTGTTCAAAATTCCAGCTTGTTCCAATTCACAAATATTGATTGTGGATTTAAGATTAACCAGCAGAACATTTTACGCTAACATGCAGAACTCCCATTGACCGTTTAATGGATGCAAACCTGTATCTCAGACTAAAATCTCTGGCTTTGTTTAATCTATTATTGCATTTTAAAACCTGTGCTTTGCATTGTGAAAAAGAGTCAAATGATGGTGGCAACAAGCGACATCAGCATGGCTTTTTACAACGAGAAACATGAGAAAAGCTCTCATGGATAGTGATAAATTATGACTAATCCAACTTCTAACTCATATTAATCCATGAAGTAACTCAGTGCAGATGTTTCACAGAATCTCTGGCTTTTAATATGTCTAGAAAAGAAAAAAAAGTGTTTTAGATTGGTTTATGGACAATTTATGTGTTTCCTGTGTTGTAGCAAATCTCTGGAAACTGTAACACCACTGTGCTCCACACACCAGAGGGTTTCTCTTACCTCTACAGCTATGACTGCACACTCGTACCAGGTCAACCAGTTATTTCCATTTCTTCTGCACGCATTTGCAGGGGTTCCCTGCATAATATAAACCTCAAAATGCATGTAAACCTCAAGTAAACACTTTTAGCTTAGGTAAAACTACAGTGGGGCTGCAACCAACAATTATTTTGATAATCAGTTAGTCAGATGGGAAAATAAAATCTGTTTAACAACTTTAATAAAAAATAAATTCACATTTTACGCATCTCAAATCCAGTCAACTGCACACACATCCATCAAAGCACATGACTGGATATGTTAAACTATGCTTTTGTTTTAAGTGCTTAAATGTGCAGTTTACTACTGGAAAGTGGCATGACTCATGTCTTGACTTTAAGACTCATAATTAATCAATCATCAGATTTATTTATTATAGATTTTATTGTTTAGTTGATGCAGCATTCAAATGGAGACTCAAATCTCTTAGTCAATAAATGTTTCCAAGCGAAACAGTAAAATCCTATTTTTTGTCATATACATATTTTTAGATGCATATTATGATCTAATTGATTAGAGAAAGGACCATGTTAGTAAAATGCAGTTATGTCTCAGAATTAATTTTACTTACTTTGCTTAATAGTGATTCCCCAATTCTGTTTAACAGCAAGTACCACAATGGAAGTCTTTAAAAATAATTGACAAAAAAGTTAATGTTTTTAAATTTTGTCAAATAAACTGCTTCACTGCTATTTTATCCAATGCAATTTCAGGTTTTTCTTTTATCTTACTCACTTAAAGAGGTGCTCTCTTTCCTTTTCTTCCCCAAGACCCTCCAGAGAAGTTACGCATGACATGTCCAGACTGTCCTCTGCTGCTGCCGGTTGACAGTAATGAAGCCATCGCCGCAGCTCGGACTTCCCTACTTAAATACAACAGACAGAGCACACTTCCTCTTAGCCTGACTGTGAACACCATCACCAGAGCCTCACATCAGGTCACAAAAGATGACAATTTATCAGTTCTTACAATTCATTAAGCTGTGGTGCCATTCAGGTTTGCTACAGTACACTGTAATATTGGGTTATACTCTGTGAAATTTTATACTGGTTTAGCGATGGTTCACAACCCTGCTTCTGAAGATTTGAAAGATTTCATCCCGACTGCACGGCAATTTGTACATTTTGACAAGGTGGCTAATTCGTACAAATTTGTACGATCTCACTCTTACAAATTCATATGATTTGTGAAAAATCATACGTATTTTATGAGGTGGCAAATTCGTAGGAATTTGTGCAAAGGACTACACAATCTTAGAAATCTTAGATGGTACAAAAATCATACAAAAACATACGATTGAGGTCGTGAAAATTTGTTTGAATTAGCCACATATGAACTGGCCATGAGATAGCATTGAACATTTACATATTTTTGGTTTCTAATCAGTGGTTTGCAGCTTGTTTCAGTCTTGCCAAGTCACTTGATTTCATCAAACGGCTTCAAATACAGTTTCAGACAGTTTTAAACCTTGGTTTCGCAAAACATTTCAAAATTAATAAAATAAATAAAAAGTCAAATTCACAGTTTAAAATCACACCTTTTGTTATGGTTGCACATTAGCTGCATTTTAGTGAAATTTAGTGGGCAAAAAGGTCCATTGTCTGTTGTCAATCGCAATATGTAAACTCCTGTACACACCAAGAATGATAACTAAAACTATAAAGATAAATAGTTCAAAATAGAGATATAAAGAGTTCTAAAAATCATTCTAAATTTAAAAGAATGTGGATGAGACTGGAAGCCAGAAACTTTGAATTTATAAATGGAGTTTACAGATGGCCCGCTCTTACACTCTTAAAAAAAAAAAGGTGCTTCATGATGCCATAGAAGAACCTTTTTTGTCTAAATAGTTCCATAAAGAACCTTTAAAATCAGATTATAAAGAGGTAAGAAAGAGATGGTTCTTTAAATAACCTTTGACTGAATTGTTCTTTGTGGAACCAAAAATGGTTCTTCATTTGTCCCTAAAAGGGTGGAATTTTTTTTCTCCTTCTCATTGAATTTGGCTCATTATTGCTTACATTTCTATATCTAGAATTGAGCAAAACTGTACTACTGAATATGTTGTTCTGCTAATTTATGCTGTCTACGGAAAAAAATGCGTGGAAGCTGCTAACTCATAGAAAGAAAGAAAAGGGCAGAATATTTTGACAAACTACAGCTAATAGGTGGTAAAGATACGTACAAGCAGTATAAATTAAGATTAAGTCTAATATTTCACCTACCCGACCAGAAATGATAAGAACAAACACGAATGTTGTCAAGATTCTTGCCATCGAAATCCTGGTTTAGTTTGGCCAGCCACAAATGCTCACACAGTTTTTTGCACTCTTCTCCTTGATTTGTTATAACTTTTGGCAGTCTGTAGTACTTCAAATGTTTTTCCCTGTCTGACCGATTAGTATAGGCCAAATCATGACAATAATTGACCGTTTTCAGCAGCAATAATCAGCAAAATATGCAAGTTTTGTTCAGTTTAGTGGCACTGTTTACATTCAGTGCTGCCAATATGGCTGATTGATGATGCCCTGTGAAAACACTCTATCATAATTACACAAGAATGATTTAAAAAATGTGTTTAATTTTTTAAGTGTTCTAATGTCCAAAAAATACCTAATACTAGGAATGACCCTAAACAGAATTCACTAGAATTTAAAAGGTTGGTGACAAAATTGACAAAATTGTGGAGAAGCTCTGCACAGAAAACAGAGCAATATGTAAAACATAAATTTATCCCAGGTATGCAGCGCTAATTTTGACAATATTGCCTTGCCTTCGATGGAGCTTAAGTGAAAAACACAACATGGTGTTTTTTATTCCACTACATTAACTATGTTAGTTAAATTCACTGCTAGGTCAGATAGCTGGATTCACCATTAGATGCACTCGAAATGTAGCATCCTGAGGACATCTGCTGGTTAAAGCAGTGTAAATGCAACAAGAACAGCAAAAACAAATACTGATATTGACTGATACTGAAGTATGAATAAAATTGGTCTTCAAACCACTGTCCCAGCTGTTCTTGGGCCTTAACCCTCTGGAGTCTGAGGGGGTTTTGGGGCCCTGAAGAAGCTTTGACATGTCCTGACATCTTAAAAACATATTAAAGTACAACTCACACAGAATTCACTTTCAAACTGCACAGGAAACGCCTTTGCTCCAATTTCCAGATTGCACAGATTCCTGTTTGAATGACTGGATTTCATCTGTAAAATTTTGCCAAACAACAGCAGGCCGAAATGTGACCACACCTTTACTGTGTAGGCATTTGAGCAGTGAAAATGACCTCTTAGCACCACCTACTGTCCAATCAGCGATAATACTAGAATAACAGTTTGAATGCGGATACCGAACCGCTGTGTGAAAATGATTGTTGAAGCCATTTAATACTTTTGCAGCCCAAGTAGTTATTTTTTAATAAAATGCAGTCCTGTATGTGATGACAGAATTATGACAGGATGAACTAATCCTTTAATACAATGACACAGACCTTGCCCTGGCCATATTTAATGAATCTTTTTATTCTGTTTCTTAGAGCTCCCCTTTTCCCGCTAGTTTTGTGGAGTACACCGTTCAGGAATGCTCAGTCGCTTCATTCCCTGAGGTTCTGTGTGAGCCAGGACAAGAAGGTAAAGAGGTGAGTTCCTGCCAACGTCCATTACGTCTATGTAAATTGGATCCCATGTGAATGACGTAACATCCATCACTATTAACATTTTCTGTTATTTTTCTCACACCATTAAAGTTTTATTTGATGAAGTGTTCCCTAATTTGCCAAACTGTCTGCTTTTTCTAGTGCGGTTATTTGGTTTGTCTGTTTTCATTTCAGCCTGTCGGGTTCTGTGTCGGGGAGGTTCTTGGCCATGGCCAGCAAGATGTGAAGGTGTCCTGTGAAATATTTCGCCCACAGGTACCCTAAATATCCGTATTTGTTTGTCAGGCTTTTTTTCTCCAGGTCACACTCTGGAAAGTGAGAACTTTCCAGCTCTAAAAGCCAGATGACTGAGGTAAATCAACACCTCAACGTAAGAAGGAACCTGAGCCAAACCCAACAGAGTTGATCTGAGTCTCCCTGTGCACTTATTATCCTCTAGAAAAGTCTAAATGGAAAGGCTAAAATGGGCTGTTTTAAGTCATTCCTTACGCCCAGATTTATTTCGTACACATGGTATACTGGTTTATGAGACAACATGCTTTTCTGTGGCTGATAAAGCATCACATGCACATCCTTTGCACTTGATTAACAGCT
>JAHKKF010521543.1:0-49024 GCA_019740295.1 Labeo calbasu
ATGCATATTACTAATCAAAAATTTACTTTTGAAATTTACAATTTATCTTCATGGAACATGATCTTTACTTAATATCCTAAAGATTTTTGGCATAAAAAAATCGATAATTTTCACCCATACAATGTATTTTTGGCCATTTCTATAAATATACCTGTGCTAATTAAGACTGGTTTTGTGGTCCAGGGTCACATATCAGAAGAACATAATGAGGGTGAAATGCTAATTTGTATTTGGACTTTAGGCTGCAGGTGGCAGTACAACACCTCAATCTGTTGCAGGTCCTCTCGATATGACTTTTTCAGACTTGAGATCTGTTCTTCCATCCTCTCAATTAGCAGGTCTATGTCTTTAGCCTGTCTTTTCAGGTCCTTTACATAGCGATCATCACTTGCCTTCAGTTCCTATACAAAAACACTCTTTATTAGGGCCTACTCCTGATTAACAGTCTATGTTTTTGCATGCAGTTCTTGCAGACTGAAGTTCACCTGCTGCAGCTCACTGATAAGTTTATTCTTATCCGCTAAAATCTGTTCACAGAGTTGTTGCTGGCTGTTCAGAGCATCTCTTAGATCTAGTGGGGTTTGTTTCATTTTAGCATCCGTCCATTTGCGAGTGATCTCCTCAAACTTTTCCTGGCTGGACTTGGCCTCGTTTTCCAGCTTTTCTCTCCTTATAGGATCAAATGACACATTTTTAGTGTGAATACAAACTTTACAGAGGTACAATTTCAAAGACTTATTCTTTCATTTCATGTACGTCAGTCGACATGCTTCCTCTAGCTCCGTTCTCCTGTCAGATTCTCTGGCATCTACAGCTACTTGAATGTTGGTCACCAACTCTAGACCATCACTTTGTAATTTTGTCATGTGCTGCAAAAAGAACAGAGACAAGTGTCCTGAAAAGGGAGCTACCTCACACACTATGTGCACAATATTCAATACTACAGTATTTCAAAACTACAATATTTGCTTGTATAATATTTGTGACCCTGGCCCACAAAACCAGTCATAAGCAGCATGGGTATATTTGTAGCAATATCCAAAAAACACTGTATGGGTCAAAATTATAAATGTTTCTTTTATGCCAAAATCATTAGGATATTTAGAAAACATCACATTCTATTGAAGATATTTTGTAAATTCCCTACTGTACATATATCAAAACGTATTTTTTGATTAGTAATATGCATTGCTAAGAACTTCATATGGACAACCTTAAAGGCGATTTTCTAATTATTTCGCTTTTTTTTTTGCACCCTCAGATTCCAGATTTTCAAATAGTTGTATATCGACCAAATATTGTCCTATCCTAACAAACTATACATCAGTGGAAAGCTTATTTATTCAGCTTTAATGATTTGTTTTGTAAAAAAAAGACCCTTATGACTGGTTTTGTGGTCCAGGATTACATCTGTTATCATATTATAATAAAATAGAACAGAATAGAATAGAAGCAAGACGTTACATTTGAAAAATATTTAAATACAGACGACTGACCCTTTTACTTTTTTCCACTTCCTTTTGACTTTTCCGTGTTTCTTCTTGAACATCCTCCTTTCCCTGGGAATCTTCGCCAAGCTCTTGACTGCAAAAAATACAATATGCAAGTATTTCATTACACCTCTAGAAAAAGTTACTTAAAGATCTGACCACGTTTATTTCTAACTAATGAAACAAGGTACCGAGCTAATGAACTCGAGCTGAATGTTTACCGTGTTTTGGCCTCATTTCGTGCGGCTATGCGGAGGCGACGGGCTGTAATTCTCTCCTCTTGGTTTTTAGACTCAACAGATGGTCCAGATTCGTCTGCCTCTTCTCCCGCAAAAGGTTCGGATTGGTGCATTTCAGTTGCGTTAATAAGCACTAGTTGAAGAAATATAACAGTGCGCTGAATGAGAGAGTATTGTTTACAATAGCGTTGCTATGATACTGCGGAAGTGGCCGAGTGTTGCTACTGCAGCGACTGATAGATTAGTGACTGCCAAACATTAAAATGGATATTTATGAATTTACACTACGTGTCGA
This sequence comes from Labeo calbasu, assembly GCA_019740295.1. Taxonomy (NCBI): domain Eukaryota; kingdom Metazoa; phylum Chordata; class Actinopteri; order Cypriniformes; family Cyprinidae; genus Labeo; species Labeo calbasu. The sequence continues at coordinate 2,025 of JAHKKF010521543.1, forward strand.
AAGTTTTAGAAAGTTAAGAAAGAATTTTTAAAGAATTCTCTTTTGCTCACCAAGCCTGCGTTTATTTGATCCAAAATACAGCAAAAGCAGTAAAATTGCAAAATATTTTTTTACTATTTAAAATAACTGCTTTCTATTTTAATATATTTCAAAATGTAAATTATTCCTGTAATCAAAGCTAAATTTTCAGCATCATTACTTGAGTCTTTAGTGTCACATGATCCTTCAGAAATCAGTCTAATATGCTGATTTGCTGTTCAAGAAAATTAATTATTATTATTGTTATTATTATTATTATTATTATTATTATTATTATTATCATCAATATTTAAAACACTTGAGTAAATTTTTTCAGGATTTTTTGATCAATAGAAAAATCCAAAGATCAGCGTTTATCTAAAATAAAAAGTAACATTATATTCTCGGAGTCAGTTTAATTTTTTAAAATTCAGTATAATTATAAAAAAAAAATTAATGTTATTATTTAGCAAGGATCCTTTAAATTGATTGATATGAAAGTGATGATAAAGACATTTATAATGTTTCAAAAGATTTCTATTTCAGATAAATGCTGTTCTTCTGAACTTTCTGTTCATCAAAGAAACCTGAAAAAAATCTGCTCAGCTGTTTTCAACATAATAACAATAATAATAATAATAATAATAATAATAATAATAATAAATGTTTATGAGCAGCACATCAGAATATTAAAATGATTTCTGATGGATCATGTGACTGAAGTAATGATGCTAAAAATTCAGCTTTGAAATCACAGGAATAAATTACATTTTAAAATATATTCAAATAGAAAACAATTATTTTAAATAGTAACAGATATTTCAAAATTTAGCTGTTTTTGCTGTACTTTGTTTCAAATAAATGCAGGCTTGGTGAGCAGAAGAGACTTCTTTAAAAAACATTAAAAATCATACTGTTCAAAAACTTTTGACTGGTAGTGTATATAAAGAAAACGAGATAGATAAGAAAAAAAAATTGTTAGAAGGTCAATTTTTATAATAAACAATAAGCAATATATATTTGTAATGTTTAAAATATATATTTTGGATAGAATTTGTATATATTTGTATGAGGGGAAAACAAGAACAAACAGTAAGAATTGCAGAGCCATAACTCTCAAAAAAGTACTACATGTCACAAACTTTTTTTCTTTTTTTTAGCAGCAGTGATATTTAGTTAACAATCTGAATTTAGGAAAGCTGTCTTTATGGTTTTCTCTCTGTGTCTCTCTTTAGTTCGCAACCTCTGATTCCTGATAACTCTTGTGTCCAGCTTTATTTGTGCACCCAACTGTGCAATCAGATTAAAAGACCATGCATCAGACTGTAACCTGATGTGACTGATGCCACACACTTAATTCTCTTGCTCTCCAAATTAGCATTTTGCACATCCATTACAACAGAAATCTGATTTATCAAATTTATCAAGGAGTCTTTTTAGTATTAGCCTCTAAACTGAGAGGACCGCAGATTGGCAGTGCACTGAATAAGCAATCACACAGTCTGGGGCTAAAGTACTTCTTGTGTTGGCACAGTAATCACCTTAGTGATTTATAGTGGCTTAACATTTAGCATGACGCACTTTTACCTTTGCTTGACTGATCGTTAGGCATTATGAGCAGAAGATGCTGTACATCAATCAGCTGAAGTTCTCCTGTCTTTAGGTGTAACATACATTTATGTGTGTGTGTCCATCCATGCATGTATTTAGGGATGTGTTTCACTTTAATAAAGGGGATTACCAACTAGAAAATAACAGAATGTCCTTTAGATCAGTGGTTTTCACAACCTAAAAATAGGTTGCAGGTCTATCACAAGCAGTGGAGATAAAACACTGAATACAAACAAAACAATGCAACTATTAATCATAAATAATTTGAGGGGAAGAGAAAACACTTCAGTATTTTAGTTTACAAAGGTGGTTGATTCATCCAATCAAACTCTACAGTAGTTTTGGCATAAATGCATCTGTCACTGTGTAATATGGCTGATATATTAATACAGTATTTAGCTGTTCTATGTTTTTGGATGATAAATCAAATTTCTGCTGTTGTTTATGTATGTAATTGTTTAATTATTCTTTTCAGCCTATGAATTTTTCGTATTGTTTGGACTATGTGGCTTGTTGTAATATTACTACATTTCAGTTTGATTTTTAAGGAGATTTTTGCTGACATTTTGTATGATTTGCTGCTGGACAGGGTTATTTTCTGTATATTGTTAGTGTGTTTATTAATATTTGTTTTATTTTTACATTATTAGTTTAATTTTTAAATTAATTTTTAATTTAATTTTAATTCAGTTTAAATTGACCTAATTTTAACTTTTGTCTGCTAACACTTTTTTATGATTTGCTGTTGAATAGTGGTACTTTATTATTTTATATATTGATGTAGTATTTATTAATATTTATATTTTATTTTTATACTATTAGTTTAATTTTAATTGAAGTTTACCTAATTTTTGTGATTTTGTTTTTTATTTTTATGTTTTTTTTTTTATTTGATTTCCTTTTCATTTATTTTATTTGTAATAATTTTAGTATTTTAAGTTCTCATCTAATATTTTATTTTAGATTTATTTTAATTTACACACATACAAAAAAAAGTTTTTTTTATTTTTACATTATTAGTTTAATTTTCACTTCAATTTAAGTTTATTAATTTTTTGTGGTTTTGTCAAGTTTGTGTTTTTATTCTGTTTTTAACTTATTTCTATTTTTAATCATTTTAGCATTTAGATTTTAATTTAATATTTTATTTTATTTCAGATTTATTTTACTTTACACACACAATTTTTTTTAATATTAATACATTTCAATTTGATTTTAAGGGAATTTTTGCTGACATTTTGCTCTTAAATAAGGATATTTTATTATTTTATATGTTGTTGTAGTATTTATTCATATTTATGTTTTATTTTTATATTATTATTTTCATTTTCAATTTAAGTATACCTGTTTATATTTTTGTGCTTTTGTCAATTTTTTTATTCTATTTATTTTTATTTATTTGTATTTTTAATTATTTTAGTATTTTAATGTCCAATATAAAATCTGTATCTTAAAATCCCAAACTCAAAGACCACTGCTTTAGACATCTATATAGAAAAAAGAAAAACAGAGAGTGTAGCAGGGAGAAGGAGAAAGAGGTGAGACCAGGAAGGGATTAAACAAACTGGATTTGTTTAAAACGGCACTGTTAGACAGAGAGACACGAAAGAGGATTGCAGTCTGTGTTTGTCCCTGTGTCTATATCTATCTTCCGCTTATTTCTTTTAGTAATATTGCACAGAACCGAAGCACAAAAATCAACACGACAGCATGTCCCAACAGCAGGAGAAGTTGGAGTCTCTGATGAGGAGTATGGAGGTCCTGCTGAGGGAGGTGGAGCAGCTACGTGGGCACTGCGGACATTACAACCTGGAGCTGAGTCGCCACATCACGGAGCTCCGCCTGGAGAACAGAATACTGACGGACAAATACAACGCCCTTGACAAGGAGCTGCAGGAGGCCTTGGAGACCATCGAGGACCTTCAAGACACCAAATATGCTTTGGATGCCAAAGAAAGGCAAGCTGAGAAGCTCAACAGACAGCTCTGATAAAACTAAGGACAGCAGCAACCGGAGCTGCAGTTTTTACACTTTTGTGGGTAAACAACATACTTATGAAATGTTGATCCAAGTTGATTGTCTCCATAAGTAGTACATTGTGTCTGGATCTTAGTCATTGGAGTAGAAGTGAAACCGATTCTGTAGGTAAAGTTGGCACAGTGAGTCTGCATTCTCCTTCACAATGACAGCCACCGTCTGTCATTTTGGTTGCTGAAAAGTGACAGGGACTAAAATAGCAGCTTAAAGGATTGAGTGTCACAAAGTACTTCCACCCCATGATTTAATACTGTATATTTAGTGGCACTAAGACAAACATCTGTGGTTAGAACATTGAAAAAAGCCTCGCTGTGAGATCTGTCACATATTGCACACTTTGCACTTTCGTGCTTTCATAACAATGTTCTCATTCTCTTTCGAAATGATATTTTGGGATTCTGGACCCGTTAAAGGAATAGTTCACCCAGAAATTAAAATTTGCTGAAAATGAGCTCACCCTCATACCATATGAGATGTAGATGAGTTTGTTTCTTCATCAGAACAGATTTGGAGAAATTCGGCATTACACCACTTGCTTACCAATGGATCCTCTGCAGCAAATGGGTGCCCTCAGAATGAGAGCCAAAACAGCTGATAAAAGCATTACAATCAGTCTTCTGAAAAGGTACATGTTTGTAGAAACAAAACTAATTTTCATTTTTGGCTGAAATATTCCTTTAATAGACAGGACAGATGTCTCTTTCAAGATCCTGTTATATCTTTCTGTGAAACTGATTTGATATATGGATTGTGAAGAACGCTATATAAACTTGACCTTTGACCTTTCTTATAAAAGTCTGCAAAATGATCAAATGAAGATTTGAAGATGATCAAAATGTCTAAATAAATAGATGTTGTGTAGAACTCGATCTGTGTTTTTCATTTTTGCCAAAAAATGATGAATGACGAAGTGTGATGAAGTTAAACTAAACTAGATTTGTGCAGTAACCACTGATTCATTTCCTTTTTATCATGATAAGATTCATGCATGATATTCTCCCAAGAGGGGTTAATTGTAACCTGATATGAGTAGTGTGAATTGCTAAGTTTGTGTACGTGTGCACAAAGGGAGAGATATTCAGTCCTGAGTGAATGGACATCAGTGTCACAACTCTCACTGTGATTGGGTGAATTTGGGATTTTTGAAGTAACACACTGAGAAGGTAAGTGACCATTCTTCATATTATTTAGAATTTTGAATAAGTTTGAGTTTTGAATTTCAATAAGAATTTAAAAATGTTGCTTGTGTATCTTGAAGATGATGCTCCACTCTCTTCTCGGGATCCTGTGCTTGATCTCTACAGTTTTCTGCGTGAGTAACGCAAAAATGAAACACGTGCTCATTTTTATAAATGATTGCAGAATTGACTATTATAGTCAGATTTCAGATCTTTAGTAAATCAGTCATCAGATTTACTACATTTGTGTTCTCATGTCCTCTGTGTTTATTAGGCAACTCCCCATGAATGTTTAGGTGATTAATAGAAAATGATTTTGTCTTTGTTAGACTGAAAATCATCCCCTCATGATAGATATTGGTGTTTGGCTGTAGGTGAGGCAGCCGTCTAATGACTACTGGGGTGAATATGGCCCGTACGGAGCTTGCAGCCGGACCTGCGGCACTGGAGTAGCAGTGAGAACCAGGGTCTGCAACACTATGAGGTGAATGAACGTGTGTGTTTAGTATATTTGAGACCTTTTTCTTTATAGCCTTCCTAACTCATCCTCTGTCTTTTAATATGAAGGACGGATGGTGGGCACAATTGTGAGGGACGATCAAAGTCCTACAAACTCTGTAACACACAGGTAAACAACTTAACACCTCCAAAAATACACAAACACTGTGTTTAAATATATGAGTTCATTAGCAAAAACGGATAACTCCGTTTTATTAATTTTCATAAATCATGTTTTTTATTGTGTTTTATTGTATATATGTTAGCTGTATTTGTTTTTATTTAATTTATTTAATCAAAACAACCCAACTGCTGTTTGATTGATATTATTCAGTATACAGAATAAAAAAAAACATAATTTTTTGAAATTTTTTAAAAAACGGAGTTATCTGTTTTTGCAAATGAACTCTTCATGTTTTTAACAACACTATAACTTTTGCCCTCTGTAAAGGAATGCCCTGTTGGATCTAGAGATTTCCGTGATGAACAGTGTTCTCAGTTTGACCGAATGGAGTTCCAGGGAAAACGTTACACCTGGCAGCCGTACTATAGAGGTAGAAAATGACTACTAAGCATTTAAATAATATTTCATTTTATTGATTATAGTTTTTATATGAGGAATTTAAGATATTTTGTAAGTTTATTTCTGTATTTGAGCTGCAACAGTTAATATTTTTAAGGTAGGTAGACAGTTGTGACCCTGGACCACAAAACCAGTCATAAGAATAAATTTTTTAAACTTGAGATTTATACAGCTGAATAAATAAGCTTTGCATTGACGTATGGTTTGTTAAGATAATATTTGGCTGAGATACAACTATCTGAAAATCTAGAATCTAAAAATATAAAAAAATCTAAAAATACTGAGAAAATCACCTTTAAAGTTGTCCAAATTAAGTTCTTAGCAATGCATATTACTAATCAAAAATTAAGTTTTGATATATTTACAGAAGAAAATTTACAGAATGCCTTCATGGAACATGATCTTTACTTAATAGCCTAATGATTTTTGGCATAAAAGAAAAATCGCTAAATATATTTTTGGCTATTTGTACCTATGCTACTTAATACTGGTTTTGTGGTCCAGGGTCACATTTAATAAATAAAAATCAAATGAAAAAATAGAAATGTAAAATAAATTTTGTCTTGCTTTTCACTTAAAGTGTAAACACTTAAAAACTTCATCATTAATATAATGTAGTTATATAGTTAATATAGTAAGAGCTGTTTTCAGAAAAAAAAAGTTAGCTCATCCCATTGCCATTTTTTTCTGCTGTTTTAAGAATAAACCTCACTAAATTTGGTTATATACACACTTAAAACAAGAAAAATTCAACAAATGTAAATTTATAATGCTATTTACCTTTCAGAAATATATCTGTTTTTGAGGTTGTTTGGACATTTATTATTAAAAATGTAAAAATGCTGAAGAGAGTGATTTGTTGTTTAAATAATTACTTCACAGTGGAGTTTTAATTTATTAAAAGACAATCAGTGAAAGACTTTTGTGCACAGTATTCCATATATACAGTCAAACCAATAATTTTTCAGAAACTAGATATAATTTTTTATATTTTTTAACTAGTGGGCGCAGGAAACTATAGTTCATTTATGTAAGTGAGGATAGCAAAATAAAGTTAACTGTGACATATTATACCCCAAAATTCTTCATACAGTGGACTACCAGTAAAACTAATAAAAAGTTGGGACCAAAAATTTGATTTGACATTTAGTTTTTTTACATACCTTTCTATCAAAGTTATCTGACAATATCAAGATTAATTTTTTTATAACACAGTTTAACTCTTGAGTTCTTATTTTATTACCATTTTCTAAACTATAGCGAATAAACTGTGATAATGTGACAAATTTTAAAGGTATCTGAATAAATTTAGTTTGACTGTAATTCATTTGTGATTATCAAGATGAATTTGTTCTGACACAGTTTAACTCTTAATTCTTGTCATATTTTATTACCATTTTCTAAACTATAGCAAATAAACTGATAATGCAAGAAATGTTGAAGGTGTCTGAATAAATTTTGCTTTGACTGTAATTAGATCTATGGTTAAGGCTATGGTTAAAAAAATCTGAAAGCTTTCATATATTGTTACGGTCACAAACCTTCCTCAGGCAGTTCATTGCACTTGTGTACTAAGATGTGCCTTTTTATGTAGTCACATGACCTGTTGTGTTTTGTCCCAGCTTCAAACCCATGTGAACTGGTGTGTGTGCCCAGAGGAGAGAACTTCTACTACCGTCACAGACCCGCAGTGGTGGACGGCACACTGTGCTACGTGGGGCGCAGAGACATCTGTGTGGAGGGAGTCTGCAGAGTACGTGTACACTGACTACAGCATAAAACCACACACACAAACAGTTCATTCTAACACCCTTCTCTTTGCTGTAAGGCGGTGAGCCATGGGGAGATTGTGGGTTTTGAGGATGACTCTCCTCCTGTCACCTCTAGACATGGCCCTGCAGCTGCTGCCCATCTAGACACCTACAAGTAATTTATGCATGATTTTATGCATGTGTGATATGTGTATGCAAAATTGAAATATATGTGTATGTGTATGCTTGCATATATAGATGTATACTTCTTGTTTGTTTTAAAGGGATAGTTCACCTAAACATGAAAATTCTGTCATTAATTATTCGCCCTCATGTTGTTCCAAATTCATAAGACCTTTTTTGGACTATTTTAACGATGTCCTTATTACCTTTCTGGGCGTATAACAAGTCAGTTGCGTTGCTGTCAGGAAGCTCTCGGATTTCATCAAAAATATCTTAATTTGTGTTCCAAAGATGAACAAAGGACTTACGGGTTTGGAGCGACACAAGTGTGAGTAATTAATGGCAGAATTTTCTTTATTGGGTGAAAAGCTGATTCAGTCTCTAGAGGGCAGTAAAGCAGTTACCAGATTGATGGGCGAGGCCAAAACGGAGGGGTGTTTTTGACCACATAACCTGATTTGCTCACGTCAGAGTGACGTGCGTTTAGGGGTGTGTCAGGTAAAGGACATCATTTTGCATAATTTAGAAACACCCAACAGTTTGAAAACAAGTTTAGAAACGCCACTTTGCTCTGCAGAGACCTCATATTTGATCCAGTCACAATCAAACGAGTATAAATGAGTCATAAGTGAATCATTTATTCAGCCGGTTTCTTCCAAAATACGTACTGAAAACAATTCTGAATTTGAAACCGGGTACTAGCATACTAATTTTATTTGTATTTTATTTTTGTCATTACTTGTTTTGTGACTGTGGTTGTAGGTACACATACAGCACTTTTTCAGAGTGTTCGCTTCACTGTGGTGGTGGAGTGCAGACCCGTAGTGTCTACTGTATTAATGAGGGAACATCAGCAGTGGTGGATGAATCTCACTGCATTGCACAAGGCCTCAGTAAACCAGCTTCCCAGAGGGCCTGCAATGACCATGCCTGTGCCGAGTACAGTGTTGGTCCCTTTGGTGATGTATGTCTTTATTTCATTAATATCGACACATGCACTCACACATTTTTGCCAGGTGTTGCTCTGTTATTTCTAACTTTGATAACTGTTCTATTCTGCTTTTTCTTCCAGTGTTCTGTGACGTGTGGTGAGGGACAGCAGACACGAGAGGTGTTATGTGTCGGGGGCAGAGGAGAGCGCATCACTGAGCACCACTGCAGGGGTCTCACACGTCCACATGACATCAGATCCTGTCGGAGACCAGCCTGCCACCAAGTTTTCGGATACTATACCGATGACTTCAGCCTGGTAAGAGAAGGCAGGAGAGGCGGGGCATAGAGGAGAAAGCTAAACCGTTTCAATAATATATTTCTCTACCTGTCTCCTTCAGTGTTCTCGTAGCTGTGGAACTGGTACTCGCGAGCGCAGCGTGGTATGTATGGATGTGGATTACCATCAGTATCCAGATGAAAGATGTGCTGCTTTCTCCAGACCTCATGCTGTGGAGAGCTGCAACACACAGCCCTGCCCTGGTGCACAAAGTAAGTTTGTTCATGATCATTAACTGTGTCTGCATATATGTCTGTTTAAATTAAGACTCTAATGCTTTCCCAGGCTGGATTTGAGAAATACAGTAATACAGTAAACTGTAATATTGTGGAATATAATTACAATTTAAAAATATATCTGCAAGCAGCAATTAAGGGGCCAAGCACTACAGAAGCATGCATGGCAGCAAGCATCAGACCAACCGCAGCAATGAGTAATTGAAGCCATTTTAAGATGATTTTAATGAAAATGGGTGAAAAATCATATAAAACAATCACTAGTAATATGATTTAATGACTTAACACTTTTGACCAATAGTCAAAATGATGTAGTGTGTTCAATGTGAGGTGGCAATGGCACACACAAAGTTTGGTGTCAGTATGTCAAAGCTTTGCATGCGTAGTCTGGCATCATGCCTCAGGTTTGTTACATTGCTAAATAGAAACGGTTTTGTCTATCAACATGAAATCCACAACTTTTTGTCAACTCAGTCTGAAGATGATCTGATTTTGGTGAAAATTGGACCAACGGTCAAGGATGAGTTTGAAAAAGTAGGTTTTCAACATAAATTAAAATATCTGTCAGGAAATTTGGCTGACTATGGCATAATTGATATCTATGTTGTCAGTATGATTCAAGGAATGTTTTGAGACCATTTGAGATCATTACAAAAAGCTAATGCAATCAAAAGTTATTTTGAGCTAGCTAAAACTGGACCAACGATCTAAGAGGAGTTTGAAAAAGTTTTCAGCATTTCTGAGTCCTGTCAGAGCATGGTGCCAAAAACACATACCAAGTTTCATAACCACATGCCAATGTGTTTGTGAAATATAGCATTTTATGACAAAATTCAAAATGGCAGACACCCAAAATGGGTATGGTTCGACTCGGCATGCTCCACAGAATCTCGAGAGACCAGTTTTGACCTAACCATTCAGAAATTATAAGCAAAACAGCCATTTTTCATATCTCCTGATGATTAGGCTGCACTGCACCAAAACTGTGCAGGTAACCTCAGGTCATAGTTGTTAAAACACACACCAAGTTTGGTCTCAATACACCAAACCATTGCAGAGATATAGCCTCACATCCATTTTTGTGTGCTTTTAGTCAAACTTTTTTTTTTCAGTCATAACTTTCCTGCAAGCGGTTCTGTGGTCTGCCATAGACTTAAAGAGTGGAAAAAGCAGAATAATAAGAATGCTGACGGATGCAATAGGTGCCCCTAAAAACGTTTTTTTTTTTTTTTTTTTTTTTTAATATATTTTAAAAGCCATTATTCCAGTCTTCAGGTCACATGATCCTTCAGGAATCATTCTAAGATGGTGATTTGATGCTCAAGACACGATTATTTTTATCATTAATGTAGCACAAAAACAGCTGTGCTATTTAAAATGTTTGTGGAAACCATAATTTTTGGCAGTCTGTTTTCAATTTAAAAAAAAAAATCCAGTGAGATGAGATTTATTCTGTATTTGTGTTGCTTTGCTTTAGTGGTGCCCAGTGTGCAGGACCCCAGTGATTATGAAAGCTCCTTGCGTGGATTTGTGCCTTATACCCACGATGCAGCCTCAGGTTGAAAAGCATTTGAAAGCAGTTTTAAATTGCTTTATGTATTTCTGACATGCTTATTTTTTATTGTATATGTGTTGATTCTTGCTCCATAGTTGCTCTGTTAACAGTTCACAGACCAAGTGATCCATACCCTCCAGTGATTGGGCCGCATTGTGCTCAGTCATATTACGGCTGCTGTCCGGATGGCCATACTGCTGCCTCAGGGCCTCGTGGGGAAGGCTGTACTTACGATGACTGTCATAGGTCCAGGTAGATACATATAGGCAAATGATCTGTGGACTGATATACTTTGATCGCTAAATCGACAATCAATCAATCAACAAACCTATATATACATTTTTAATATATTACAAAATATGAAATAAAATAAAAATAATAATATAAAAACATTGTGTAAATAAAATATAAATAAATAAATAAATAATATAATATAATATAAAATATACAGTGCTTTGCAAAAGTATTCATACATACATCATACATCATTTTTTCCCCTTTTTGGTATGTTGCAGCCTTATGTTAAACTGCTTTAAATTACTTTTTTCCACAACAGTTTACACTCCATATACCATAATGACAAAGCACAAAACAGATTTCTGACAACTTTGCAAATTTATTAAAAATAAAACACAGAAATAAGTGCATTGCATAAGTATTCATACCCTTAACTCAGTACTTAGTTGAAGAACCTTTACAGCCTTTTCTTTTTGGGTACGATGCAACAAATTTTGCACATCTGCATTTGGCGATCATCTGCCATTTTCTCCTTACCTCTTCCCCTCTCAAGTTCTGTCAGCTGAGGAGAGGATTGAGTTTCACCACACCGCCATAAAGCCCAGATCAGTGGAGTGTTGCAGTGATGTTTGTCCTTCTGTAAGTTTCTTCCATCTCCATATATGATCATTGAGCTCAACTAGACCATCAGCTTCTTGGTCACAAGTCTAAACAAGGCCCTTCTCCATCAGATGCTCAGTTTGGCCAGGAGGCCGGCTCTAGGAAGAGTCCTAGTTGTTCCAAAGGTCTTCCATTTTGGATAGTAGAGGTTACATGCTTCTGTTAGCCTTCAATGCAGCAGAATTTTTTCTGAGCTCCAGTCTCTGCTCTACAGGCAGTTTTTTTTTACCTCAGGTAAAACCTTTTTGCCCTGATATGCATTTTCAGCTGTTAGACCTTTTATTGAGAGGTGTGTGCCTTTCGAAATCATACTTTTTCAAATAAATTTGCCACAGGTTAACTCCACTCAAAGTGTATTAACATCTACAAGTGATATGAATGCTCCTGAGCTAAATTTCAACTGTCCCAGAAAAGGGTATGAATACTTATGCAATGGAAACATTTCCATTTTTTAGTTCTAATAAATTTACAAAGTTGTTACAAACCTGTTTTGTGCATTGTCATTATGGTGTATGGAGTGTAGATTGATGTGGAAAAAAGTAATTTACAGCAGTTTAACATAAAGAACATACCAACGTTACATTACAACAAAACGTGAAAAAAATGAATACTTTGGGCGCTGTATATAAAAATATACAGTCTGTTTTAATAATGTCCAATATATGATCCATTCAGTATAGTAACTTCACAGCCTATGAACTGGCCATTCATATTCTTTTTGTGTGTATCTGTTTGTTGATAGATACGGCTGCTGCACTGATGGAGTAACAGCTGCTCGTGGTTTTGGAAGAGCAGGATGTCCTGATTTCCCCTCTAGAGTAAAACTCATTGATTTTCACCGTCAATATTCCTCTGTGCTCTGTGCACACTCTTTACACATTATCTCTTTTGTTTTCAGGATTACAGTCCAGTCCGTCAGCCCTCTTCTAGCGTGTGCTCTTTGGCACAAGATGTTGGGTCCTGTTATGAATGGACGTCTCGTTTCTACTTTGATTCTTCCTCTGGCTCTTGCTCACATTTCTGGTATGGCGGTTGTGAAGGGAACAGCAATAACTTTGTCTCCAATGAGGAATGTGAACAGACGTGTAAGACTTCTGCCAGAGGCCTCGCTCCAAGAGAACCAACATACAGGACAGGGATCAACGGGATCAGAGGTTATAGTCAGAGATCCCATGCATAAAGGGTCACTGATATCCCACGCCAAACAAAATAATATAATTGCCCCCTCATGCTTTTTGTTGTACATTCAGAGAAATCGCATTTACTTCACAGTATTTGTCAAACATGACAGCGTCAAAATAGCAAGTACAATTTTCACACATTCCAATCTCAAGATTAAGATGTTTAATCAATTCTTGAAACTTCATTCTGTGTTTCTATATCTGTACACTTTGTACTTAAGTTGTATGGTCTTGCTATGCCATTAAAGTGTTAACACAAACCAAGAACACTGATTCTTGTGATTTCATCTAAAAATAAATAAAATCCTAACCATATAGCACACAGACATAGCAAGATGTCTGTTAAACATGACTTGATCTGGAAAGCRTCTGCTGTGTACAAACATCTGATAGACGTCTGTAAGATGTCAGTTTTAYATACATTTTAAATCATAAACATCTTAAAGACATCTAATAGACGTCTATTTGACATCTGATAGGAAACGTCCTATAGACAAAATGCAGATGAGCAAACACTCTCAAAAATACATCTTCCAGATGTAAATACAGACGTCAAATAGACATATCCGTGATGTATGTGTGCTATCAGGGAAAGGATTCTAATAAGACAATTGTACATGATTCTAATTAGAATTTCTACCATATTTTGGAACCCTTTAAGATTCCTATCAAGGACTTCCAGTACAAAGGTTTTTGTTCTTATCCTGTTTATTTTCTTTGCAGCAGCTTCGAAGACAGTGTACATAAAAGAGAATGATTTAAATAAAGTAAATCTCACTGGAATGGTTCCAAATTATGATAGAAATTGTAATTAGGGCAATTTTCTTATTAGAATCTTAAGTATAGTTTTTAAGGGAACAAAATATATGAATTTAACCATCATTATATATCCTCACAGTGTTACGAGTGACATTTTCAGTCAAAAAAAAAAAAAAAGACTTTAAAACGGAACACTCTTTCTTCAATTTTGTCACAAGACTTCAATTCTGAAAATCCAACGCTTCATCGCTACTACCGGAAGCGGATATTCGTTGCACATTTATGTTCTTTCTGTAGCTGCTCTCCGTGATTAGCCGTCAGCGGTTACCACAGCCTTCATCGCGGTTTTTAGATACCAGGACCAGATATGGTACGTATTTCACTGTCTTATTTTGTATTCTGGTGCACATTCTAGACGTTTGAATTGTCCGAAGGTCGTGTTTCGACGGCTACACTGACACGTTCAAGAAATATTCAAGTGAGTGAACCCGCGCAGCTAGCAGCAGTGGAGCGAGAACGTCGAATGTTCACGAAACGAACGAGTTTTGAAATTCACCGGAATGTTACCAGAATTCCTGCTAGAATTTGAGAACTTAATAGAAAGTGTGACTTGAACAAACTTCTGTTTAAATTCACCAGTTGTAGTAACTGTATTTGTAAGAAGTATCTAGACTGTTTTGTTTTGGGGGAGGGTTGGAGTCCAGCAGCTGCTGTTTTCAGCATCTTATGACAGAGATTCCGTTTGAACATTAGAGTTATCTTTACGTTTACTTGGTTTAGATTTAGACTTTTAGATTGAATGTCAGATTAAGATGGCATACTTCTTAAATATGTGCTATGTTAATCACGCTCTTAGGAGTCAAAGCTCTGTCACTGGCAGTAGGGGGCTCCACATAATTGGGTTATTTCTGGCGTGTTAATATGTACAGTGTTTTTGCTTTGTAAAACGTGTATTCAAATCCAAATGCAGATAGTATTTATTTACACTTGTTTTTTTTCTTCCTGATGTTTAGTCTCACACAATTCTGCTGGTGCAGCCCACCAAGAGACCAGAAGGCAGAACATATGCAGACTATGAGTCTGTCAACGAATGCATGGAAGGTAAAATATTTTATTTTAGAAGGCTAGAAATAAATGTTATGAACAATTTCAGTGTATTATATCTAACTCTTTGTTCTCTCCAATAAAAGGAGTGTGTAAGATGTATGAAGAGCATCTGAAGAGGATGAACCCCAACAGTCCCTCCATCACATATGACATAAGCCAGTTATTCGACTTTGTTGATGATCTTGCCGACCTCAGCTGTCTTGTGTAAGTAAACTTACTCATTAAACATGTAAAAGAGTACAAATGCTTTGAACAATGTAGTAATTTTCTCATTCTATGGTCACAGGTACAGGGCGGACACACAAACTTACCAGCCCTACAACAAAGACTGGATCAAAGAAAAGATCTACGTGCTGCTGAGGCGTCAAGCCCAGCAGGCGGGAAAATAAGGAGTGTAAATGGCTGAATTGTTTCTGATGCTAGTCCCCAACTCTATCAGAACTACGCCACATCACAGGACAAACATAGATGAACCGAGTGGTGATGCCGCTTAGTTCAGATTTTGTTGAATGCATGTCTGTTCAGTCAGTATGTCAAAGCATAGAGTGAAAATATTTTGCATTTTAAATCGCATTTTTGTAACCGGAGTTAGGGACTTGGGATATTTATCAGATTAGAGGAAATGGGGGACTGTGGGGAAATGGAGGACTGTGGGGACTGTGGGGGAAAAAAGGGTTTAGGATTTTTTTTTTAAATCCCTCTCAATTTATGTGTTTTTGTGTTATTTTTTTTTTATTGTGGTTTAATTATTCTTTAATTCAGTAAAGTTTAAAACTTACACATTTCAGATTATGGCGATAGTTCTGAGTCATCTTATATCCCAATTTTTGTCCTCAGTGCTGTTACAGATTTTGTTGGCCCTGTCTGTTTTGTGTATGTATCCAGTAGTCACCACTGGAAAACAATAAAAATCTTCTCACACAAGGTTTTGATGCCAGTACTGTTTTTTTTATTTTTTTTTTAACATCCACTAATGTTCAAAAGTTAAGTTTCAGTAAGATTTTTTTTTTTTTGTTGAAAGGAATAAATGCTTTTTTTTTTTCAGCATGGATGGATTAAATTCATCAAAATTTACAGACTTCAGTGTTTAAAAAAAGAGTTCTATTTCAGATAAATGCTGTTCCTTCAATCTAATTTATCAAAAAAATCTGAAACAATTTATAAAAATAATAAGCAGAACAACTGTCTTAAGGATAATAATAGATGTTTGATGTTATGATGTTTGATATGATGTTTCTTGAGCATCAAATCAGCATATTAGAATGATTTCTGAAGGATCTTGTGACACTGAAGACTGGAGTAATGATGCTAAAAATAAGCTTCATGATAATAATCACACCTTTATGTATATTACTATAGAAAGTTATTTTAAACTGTATTATTTAACAACATTATAGTATTTTTAATCAAATAAATTCAATCTTGGTGAGCAAAGTTTTTAACTGTAGTATGTCTTGTACAGCATATGCCAGAAACTGACTTGTCAACAAACTGAATTTTTATTTATTTGTACGTTTTTGACCTTTGTTAGTATTGTACATCTACTCTACTTGTCAGAACAAAGTGATACTAAGCATTTCTGAGCTTTCTTTGGTTATTTGCATGTGTTAAGTGTAATTGACTCATCTCTATATTCTCCAGTTTATTTGTTAGAAAATTTAAGTTCACAGTATGTACTTTCTGTTATGATATGATGTCATGATACTCAGACCTGACTGTTTAAAAACATAAATGGATAGTTCACAGTTTGTATCCTAACCAAGACTAAAAATGCAAATTTTGTCCTTAACAACTCCTTTGTTAAGGAACATGGGGAAGGTTTCAGTCTAAAAGGAGGTAGTATTTTCTGAAACAAATATGAATAGCATTCGTGACCATCCTGTTTTTCAGCTCTCAGCAGCACACTGTAGTGTGGCATGAATGTCCTGTTTATCAGCTACACTGTTAATCATTCAAATAAGAACTTGCTGAACAAATTCTCTTCTGAAACACTCAACTCATACCAACTTGTGAGGAAGTGTGTGCATTTTGTTTATGACAGTTACTGGGTAACTAAGGAAATAGCTGAGCACAAAACATTAAAGTATCAATAACAACACAATACTAGATACAAGTGTAAGATAGTCATAACATTTTCTGTTTTGTAACAGAATTTAAACCCAACTAACATGGCCAGTATAACTTGATCTGTGCTTCTTAGCGCAATTTCTGCAGTGTTTATCATATAAATATACTGTATATATGTATATATGAAGTGTTTCTTTAAAATTAGCATTTCTTTCTGGCTACTTTGTATAGGTTTCTATGTAAGTACTGGTACTTCTGATTGGGCTGAGGCTGGAATTTAGCATTTTTGAAGTAGAAGTATTTGATGGACCTATACTATGTGTCAGGAGCATTCATTCAGGATCATTATCTCATTTTTGACTGAGATGGATTTTAGCCTTTTAGCTGGTTTTGCATCTGAACTCTTCATATATATATATATATATATATATATTTTTTTTTTTATTATTTATTTTATTTTTTTTTACACGTCACATGCTCATATATTATATTAACAAAATTTATTTTGGATATTTCGCGATTAATTGATTTGACATCACTATATTAAGGTGCATTTAGTAAACATAAGGTGAATTTTAATTCCATAACCTTTTCAGGTCATTTTGCAAATGTTAACATGGTAGATGGGCCTATACTGTTAACAGAGGCTGAATTCAGAATCACTCATCCTGCACCACATAGCATCAAGCCACAACACACTAGCAACCACATAACAATACCCTTGTGACACCAACACCTTAGCATTTGTGGTGACGAGATTTGCACAGATGAGCAACACTAAAAATGTAGTTAGTAAGTCATTTTTTACAGTTATATAATCTATGGTCATGGTTGGTTGATCACAGTGGCTATGAATATAGGGACTTTGTTGACTTGGTTAACTATGTTCCAAAGGTGAGACTTGACCGGTTGACCAAAATAGGTTTGTATGGGCAAGCGGCCCAGCAGAGATTGAATATAATGACTGAAATGAATGAAACCACAAGGTTCTCAAAGACAAACACAACAGCCTAACTGTAGGCGAGAGTTGGGGTAAGTTGAGCCAGTTGGTAAGTTGACCCACCCCCTGTATCTTGGCAACTGTACACTTTACTGTTATGTGACCATGAATATTGGAATCACACATCATTTTTGGCAGACTGTGAACAGGAGAAACACATGAGAGTTATTAGCCTGAATTGGAAAGCTAGCTAGTTTTTTCCAAAATGGCAGCTATGGGGCAAAGTGAGCCAAATGTTGTGGGGTAAGTTGAGCTAGCACTTTAACTTACCCCACCATATGGCGCTGAATTTAGTTAAATCTCTGAAGTATAAACTGGTATTTTATTGCAATATTACACACCTTGTTTAGATTATTATATCATAGTTTATCATTTCAGCGACATATATTTTTTCTTTCTAATTCAGGTTTTATTTAATTTTATTCAAACTGTTTAGTCTGTTTTTGGGAACGTTGGTGTTCAACATTTTGTTTCAGAAATGCAAACAATTAAAGATTGAAATTTAAACTTCATTTGGTTGTTTTTGTGATGTTTAAGTTAGCTTTAAGAAAAGAAATATGACTGTTTGTAAAATGAAATTTGATAATTAAATTATTTTTAAGAGGTAAACTATCTTTAAAATTTCACATGGGTTTGAATCTGATTCAGTCAGATGGTCAGTTTACACCTAGATGATGCATTTTACCCACTGACTTGGGTCAACTTACCTCTAACCTGGGGGCAAATTGAGCCACAGGAACACTTTTTATAAGCCGTATTTTTAGAATCCTTTGTCACATACATTCTGATTATTTAATAATGATAGGAACATCCTGAAATTACTTTAGATACTTTCATTGTACTTCTGCCCCATTGTCCCTTCTCTTGAGGACCACATAGTGTGAATTAGTGTAATGTGTGACACTGGCTAATGTGGGACACCTAAGCTTCAGTACATTTATCTCTTCTTTTACAACAATAAAGTGAACATAACTGGTGTTGAATTCAGGCAGGGTTATCAAGTGATAAAAATTACTTGACTTTCTGGAAATTATGTCATAAATGTGGCTAGAAAAATAATCAGACAGGAAGTACCTCTTGTGAAGTTCACTCAAAGATTAATGACATGGTTTAAACAAAATTAATGTTAAGGATATAAATCTGTTAATAAAAACAATATTCTAAAATGTTATCTAAATTTTTTTGTGATGCATATATAGCATATATATATATAGCATATAGCATATTGAAGCAATCTTTGTCATCCCACTTTAGAAAAGGTTGTTTCAAAAGTGGGACAGTCAAATATACTATGTTTTTCAATTGAAAAAATGTGCATTAAGAAATTTAAATGCCATAATTTTTTGTTAATTTTTGGGCTTATAATGCAGCAATATTACTTGTTTTATGATTCAGATTCAAATTTTAGAATTTAGTTTGGTTTAATTTTGTTTAATAACAGTTTTAAAGACATTCCATGTTCCAAAGTTTAAATCGTTTAAATTTAAAATTATTTTGCTATCCTTAAGTCCAATTTTACATTTTTGACTTCATTACATGACTATATTGTTGCTGCCAGTCAGAAATCTGACATTTATGTAATTCCTTCATTTAAATAGTTGATGATTTCTGTGCTATATAGTTGTATTTAACATTCCACATGTAAACATATATGACCCTGGACCACAGTCATAAGTAGCACAGCAATAGCCAACAATACGTTGTATAGGTCAAAATTATTTTTTCTTTTATGCCAAAAATCTTTAGGATATAAGTAAAGATCTTGTTCCGTGAAGATATTCTGTACATTTCCTATCGTAAATATATCAAAGGTTAATTTTTGATTAGTAATATGCATTGCTATGAACTTCATTTGGACAACTTTAATGGTGATTTTGTTAATATTTTGATTTTTTTGCACCCTAATGGAAAGCTTCAGGTTTCAGAAGATAATTTTAAAATAAACCATATGCCTACTAAATTAATTAAGCATGGGTATGCGTATTTAAATGTGACGTTTGCTTTGTAAAAATTAAACTATTTCTAACCCAAAACACAGTGTCTCAGATTTGAGAATGAGCTGTGCTGTCCCACATTAGACAACCCACAAATTCTTATACGATTTGGAACACGGAGCACTAAAATATGTGCCATTTCGCCTTTAAAAAAATTCTTCTGATTTAGTGAGGAAACATCTAAGATGTTGGCTTAATATGTAAATATGACACACAATTCAAAATTGCAAAAAGTGTCCCACATTACCCTAACCACCCTAATAAAAAATGGCTCGTCTTGCCCCACTCTCCCCTACACCTCTGCATTCAATTCTACTGAATGGCAAAACCAGTATGAAGTTTATTCTCGATTCGTTCACGGAGCCCTCATTCACATTCCTTTCCACGTCCCTTTCCATTTTCACCAGCAGCGAGTGTTTGGTGTTACGAAACACCAGTGTGTCTGCGCTGGTCGTTTTGGCGCACTGTGTCTTTAAACTGTGGCGGCGGCCCTGCGCCTGCAGCACAGGAAACCCCGTAGCGGCTTTCTGAGGGGACCCAAGATGGCCGAATCTTCACAGTGGGGCTAATAATTACTTTTCGTCAAGACGCTGCTATTTCATGCTGCTCGACGGTCGCGCTGGCCATTCGCCGTCCCGGAAAGTGAAACGAGCGAGTCTATTCGATTAGTTACGTCGGGGAATGTTTATCTCTGCGTGAAGAGACTGGCTGGTCCATCCGCGGCCCTTAGCCAGAATATGGCGGAATACTTGGAGAAAATATAGCTTAGCTTATTATGAACGCGCCGCTTTATACACGACCCTTCCCGCCTTTTCACCGACCGCGCGCGAGTATAATGATCAAATAGCGTTATCGGTACGTCTTTGAAGTTCATTCGGGCGCGTTTCGAACATTTCTGGGTTAAAATGACTCGCGGGAGGAGATAGCCTGCTAGCTGAGGCGCTAGCTACGCTAACCCCGTTTGACTGAATTAGTCGCAGCGTTAGCATAGCCTAGCTAGCTTAAAGTAAAGGGGCACGGAGGAAAATAAACACATTCTTCGTTCGTGCTCTGGCTGCATGCTTTTAAACTCATTCTCACCGTTTCACGCCGTTTAGAAACGGAGAAGCGTTTTTCGTGATTTCCGTTTAGAAAAGTTCAAAATATTGAGTATGTTGTGGAGAGTCTCGGCTGCACACAGCAGCTAGCTGACCATCGCTAGACTGGTCAGAATAATTCTTCTGGACTGCATAAGTATACTGTGATAGACCCCACAACAACATACTGCTTCAGCTTCGCGACAGCTTGCCAGTGAATGCCATACATTTCAGCTTGAAGTTGACAGCAGATTCTGTTGCACCTTGCAAGCCGAGGACGTTGAGATTTATTGAATCAAGGGCAAAAGCCTGCTTGAGAGTTACTTGCAAGGATGACTGACACTCGTAGACGAGTAAAAGTGTACACTCTGAATGAGGACCGCCAGTGGGACGATCGGGGGACGGGACATGTGTCATCCGCCTACGTGGAGAGGCTGAAAGGCATGTCTCTCCTGGTGCGCGCCGAAAGTGATGGTAGGTTTCAAAACATTACCGAGATGATGTACTGGGCCACTTTTCCTTGACTGTGCAAGTAAGATGTGCCCGTTCTTTAAAACAGGGTCACTGCTGCTGGAGTCCAAAATCAACCCTAACACCGCCTATCAGAAACAGCAGGTGCGTTTGAAATGTTGTGACATGATTTTGTTGACAGCTCATCAGTGTTTGTGTAATTATGTGCTTTAATTCTTGGTTAAAGGTCAAGTACGCATTTATCTTTTAAAGATGCAAGACATAACGGGTGAATTGGGAAAAATATTAAATTATAGATCTCACCATGCTTCCAGAGTTAGTTAATCACAGTGCAATATATGAAATAATAGTCAGAAAACAACAGTAATATTTTGAAGTATTTAAAAAAAAAAAAAAAAGGTTTGATTTTAGTTGGATACATCAAGCATTTGTGGCTCTTATGGAATATATAGAGCTCATGCTCAAGGATGAAATAAACCTAATCATTTTTATTTACATTCCTAAACTGAACAATTTGCCGCAGATGTTATTTATACAACATTATTTATATGGACAAAATGTAAATGCAGTTGTGATAGCTTGTAATGTAAATCAATGAAGTTTTTGCTTGCATAAATGCATATGAATGTAGTTTTCAATCTGTATCTTCTAATAACATGTTTTAGTAAAATGATATTCAGATGCTTAGTTTTATGATCAAAGTCTATATTTTGGTTAATGGTGTGCAAAACATGAAGCAATACGGTGATTACTGAGATATTTACAAACAAATTTTCCACCTGATCAATTGTTTTTGATACTTTAATTTTAACTTTATGTATGGGTAATAAAGTAAGCCTAGGTTGCTTCAGTTCAGTAAATGTTCATCTTACAATATTACTACAAATGTTACTACAGAAGTTTTTGTTTACTTCATAAAGTCAATAAAGGTTTCACCGCAAAAGACACATTTGTGATTGTTGACATTTTTAAGAATAATACCAAAAGGCCTTTGACTTGTAAAAAAGCAAACAACAACAAAAAAAAAGTATAAATTGTCATGTAGTAGATTGTGTACAAAAGGTTTTTACTTTTGATCCTGTTAACTTAATCGAGTAATCCGATAATTATAATACATTTTTTAGTAATAAAAATTGATCTAAGCGAACAATAGCCCATAAAATTACTTAAAATTCATATATAATAACAATAAGGCAATAATAATTAGGTTAAAGTATCAATAGCAATTAATCGTATGATTTAATTGAACAAAACTGTTAAAATACATAATGTATTAAAAACAGTAGAGCTAACGCCTTTTACTTGCTAAAAAAAAAAGTTTAAATTATCAATCAGATGTTATGTAGTGGATTTTGTACAGCAGGTTTTTACTTTTGATAGTGTTAATAATTTAGAGACCTTAGATATGATGTAATAGGATACAGTAGGCATTTTAGAGCTAAGGCAGTTTTTTTTTGTGTTACAAAATATTTTGTAATGTTTTGTTTAAAGATGCAAGTCATTAATTACATGTACTCATTTGCGTACTTTTGAATATTGGATAAAGCACTACATAAGTCATAAAATACCCGGAAAAAATGATGTCTGCATCGTATTTGGAATAGAGAGTTATGTAAGTCAGGTGAATGACATATGAACCAAGCCTTCTATAACTTTCAAAATATAGGAATAAACCTGGAAAGATATATATTGTAATTGAAATCTACAAATCTAAATTTGTATTTTGCATATTTTCTTTCTGTTAAAGATGTTATAGATGCAAAATATTCTAAAAATTTAAACTTGATCTTTGCATGAACAAACAATGTTTTTTTGTTTTGTTTTGTGTTGTGTCTTGCATTTAACTGTAGATCCCTGTATGACTGTTCTTGTATATCACATGCTCTTTTGGCATCTGTTGATGTTATTTGTGTTTTGTCTTTGAAGGACACATTAATAGTATGGTCTGAGGCTGAAAACTATGACCTGGCCCTCAGCTTCCAGGAAAAGGCTGGTTGTGATGAGATCTGGGAGAAAATATGTCAGGTGATTATGTCTGTGATGCACATTTATAATATTTTCTCTACATATTTTCTGTGTGTCGGTGAAGTTCTTTATTCTGAAAGCCTTTATTTTTGCATCTACAGGTCCAGGGAAAGGACCCCTCTGTGGACATCACCCAGGAGCTGATAGATGAGTCTGAAGAGGAGCGTTTTGATGATATGTCCTCTCCCGGTCTTGAACTTCCGCCATGCGAGCTCTCCCGACTGGAGGAAGTTGCCGAGCTGGTGGCGTCATCGCTACCTTCTCCGTTACGGCGGGAAAAACTTGCCCTGGCGCTGGAGAACGAGGGCTATATCCGCAAACTGCTGGAGCTGTTCCGAGTGTGCGAGGACTTGGAGAACCGCGAAGGCCTGCATCACCTCTACGACATCATCAAAGGCATTTTCCTCCTCAACCGCACAGCGCTTTTCGAAGTCATGTTCTCTGAAGAATGCATCATGGATGTGATCGGATGCCTGGAGTTCGATCCGTCGCTACCCCAGCCGCGGCGGCATCGAGAGTTCCTCACCACCACGGCACGGTTTAAAGAGGTCATTCCCATTTCAGACCCGGAGCTGCGGCAGAAGATTCACCAGACGTACCGGGTGCAGTACATTCAGGACATGGTGCTGCCCACCCCCTCTGTCTTTGAAGAAAACATGCTCTCCACCCTGCACTCCTTCATCTTCTTCAACAAAGTGGAGATTGTTGGCATGCTGCAGGTGGGTTTTCACATTCAACCGTGTATATGTGACCAGTTGTGCACTTTGTACACTGGCGGTTGAGTTGAAATGCTGTTCAGAGGCTAAACTAGTTGAGGGAAGCTATAGATTAACTTTTCACGCCGCCTTCTAACATCATGTCTCACAGGTAACGCACAGACACCGTACCAGCATCGCTCAAATTCATTGCATGCTAAATGCAGTGTATATATAGTTGCATGTTTGTGATACTCATATGTGACCCTGGACCACAAAACCAGTCATAAGGGTTAATTTTTTTAAATTGAGATTTGCACATCATCTGAAAGCTGAATAAATAAGCTTTTCATTGATGTATGTTGTTAAAGTTGTCCAAATGAAGTTTTTAGCAATGCATATTACTAATTAAAAATTAAGTTCTGATACATTTATGTAGGAAATTTACAAAATACCTTAATGAAACATGGTCTTTACTTTATATATAATGATTTTTGGCATAAAAATCGATAATTTTGACCCATACAAAGTATTTTTGGCTATTGCTATATATATATATACACGTGCTACTTAAGACTGGTTTTGTGGTCCAGGGTCACATATATTGTTTGCATTACCATCTTATTGCTCTTGATGGGATGCACATGGTGGGCTGTACTTTGATTCTTTGTTTTAAAGGTCATACATATGTTTTCCGCACTAAAAGGACTGCAGATGTAGATAACAGATTTAAAGATAACCGTGGTAACTGCTTTTTCAGATGTACGTGCATGCATTTAATCATTTAGTAGAAAATCGGCAACAGTATTTGCCTCAATGACGAGTTTCAAGAGTGCATTTGAAACCTTTTCGTCATTAAGTTAGATTTTACTTTAGTTGTGGCTAAATTCATATAAAAAGTTGAGAAATGGTTTGATATGTGCATCTCACCTAAGCCTTACAGTGGAATTGTTTGATACTGGGATTGAAGGTAGGGGAGGGGGCTTGTTGCCATGGAAACAGCACCATCATGTTCTTTAGAGCCATATCATGTGATGTCACAAACGCTTGGCAGGCGTGCTGGATGATTATTTTCTCCAACCTCCAGACAGCTTCGGTTCAGTATGGTTGTTTGTCCATCTTTGCAGATGAATATGCTTGTTATGGCACAATATTATTTTAATATTATTATATCCCATCTCATATGTTTGAATAAATCAACCATAGATACTAAAAGCTTTTTCTTATGACTGTCTGAGCAGCAATTAGATGTACTTTCCCATGGTAGTGTAATCGCAAACAACGTTTTGATTCACTTGACTGGTTCCCCTTTTTTTTGAGGTGTGATCTTTTGTCCGTGACAAGCTGATGCAGTAAAATACAGTATCATTCACATGTCTAACCTTGGTGTCAACGTGCATTTATCAAATATGTGTCACCCTCATTCAGCTGGAGGTCAAGTAATGTTGCAAAAGTGTTTAAAGGCTCTCTATGATTTACAGTTTTATGGTGAGCTCAGTTGACATTAGGATAATGTATATAGGCAACTATAAATGAACATTTATCAAGAACTAGGTTTATTGTGCCAAATCTGGCTGAACAGAATTATTTATGGTTTACAGAGTGCGCTGCACGGATGCATCATGCAGTGTATATAGAAAGAGTTCAATTATAAGAAAATAATATAAATACTCTGTGACCCTGGATCACAACACCAGTCATAAGGGTCAGTGTTTTGAAACTGGGATTTATACATCACCTGAAAGCTAGTTAGTTAGGATAGGACAATAGGACAAATCAGAATCACCTTTGAAGTTGTCCAAATGAAGTTCTTAGCAATGCATATTACTGATTAAAAGCTAAGTTTTGAAATTTAAGGTAGAAAATTTACAAATTATCTTCATGGAACATAATTGTTACTTAATATCCTAATGATTTTTGGCATAAAAAAAATTGATGATTTTTGTCCCATACAATGTATTTTTGGTTATTGCTACAAAAAACCCATGCTACTTAAGACTGGTTTTGTTGTGCAGGGTTACATATTATGTAAACGACTTGTTTTGGATGCGATTAATCGCAATTAATCACAATTAATCCTTTGACAGCACTAGATTTATAATGCGTAATTGTGTCCATATGTACATTTAAGTATTTATGAACTAGTTTTGTCTGTATGTATTGAACTGATATAACCAGAGCTTTCTATTTCTTATGCACCTGTTTTCAGGACGATGAGAAGTTTTTGACTGAGCTCTTTGCACAGCTGACTGATGAAGCCACAGATGACGACAAACGGCATGAGCTGGTATGAAGCAGCATTACTAATGGATGTGTTAACCCTCCTGCTCAAAACACTGGATACAAACAAAATTGTTATTGTTTGTCACATTCAGGTGAATTTCCTGAAGGAGTTCTGTGCGTTCTCACAAACGTTACAACCACAGAACAGAGACGCTTTCTTCAAAACGCTGTCCAACATGGGTATCCTGCCAGCGCTGGAAGTTATTCTTGTAAGATATACTTGCTGTTTCAAAGAAGAGATTTGCTGTTAGGCATCAGTAAATTTGGTGGTATCTTTGTATAGTTTTAACATCTTTAGTAGGGCTGTCACTAACGATTATTCTGGTAAATGAGCAATTGGTTGATTATTCTGATGATTAATCGGATAATTTATAATGTTTTTTTTTTTTTTGTATTGAGCGATCTCTTAAGCGAACAATAGCCTATAAAATTACTTAAAATACATATATAATAGCAGTGAGGCAATAAATTAGTTCAAATAAAGTATCAAAAGCAAGTAATTATGTGGTTTTATTGAACAAAACTGTTGAAGTACATAATGTATTAATAACAACAGAGCTAACGAACGTTATGCGTTACTACAAATGACGGTGTGATGATTGTTTACACTTTTTTGTAAGCACTGATAATGATGTATTCGCCTGTGTTTGTGTAGGTTTATAAATGATTTACCGTACAAGTCAGATTAAATGGCACATGTTGCTTTCCCAGATGAATGTTAAAATAAACTCAGACTCACAGTAATATGCAGAGATTGAGTTTGAGACACTTCACGCATGTAAATAATAACGGGTTGTGTGGAGCAGTGTTTACTGACATGCACGTACATAACCTGCACGTATGTAAATAATTAAAGCACATTTATTAAATCTGCATTGCATATTTTTATTTAATGGATCATAGAGTTTGTGAATTCACAATAAGATTATGCTTTATGGTTTTTCAACGGGTTTATATTATGCAGCCGTGTAAAACGGTCTAATAATCCATTAAATGCGCGACTTCCAGTATTTTGCCATTTACTCGACACGGGCAAAGTGCATTTAAAGATTTTTTTAAAAATCAAGTACTCAAATTGAATCGAGGAATCGTGACAGCTCTAATCTATAGTATTGTTTTTATTTGAGAATGGGTACATCTACTACATTTGAAACTGTCTCTAACTTCTACTTTGCTCTAAATGGAATACTGTAACTTTATCTTTCTCTTGCTGTATTGATGAATGCATGTATGCATTGTGTTTAAGGGCATGGATGATGTTCAGGTGCGTGGAGCAGCCACTGATATCTTCTCCTACCTGGTGGAGTACAACCCCTCCATGGTGCGAGAGTTTGTTATGCAGGAGTCTCAGCAGAATGATGATGTAAGTCACATGCCTCCTGACTTTTGTGATCCTTCCAGCTACCTGTCTTCCTCACTGCTTGTCTTTATTTTACAGGACATCCTGTTGATAAATCTGATCATTGAGCATATGATCTGTGACACGGATCCAGAGTTGGGTGGAGCTGTACAGCTAATGGGGTTGCTCAGGACATTAGTGGACCCAGAGAACATGCTGGCAACTGCTAATGTGAGACTTGTTTTAATATCAATATATTTGATGCATTGTACAACGCTTTCATTGTCTTTTGTCATAATTTAGCAAAACGTGCTTCTGTCATTAATTGTTTCCCTGCAGAAAACCGAGAAGACAGAGTTCTTGAGTTTCTTCTATAAGCATTGCATGCATGTGCTCTCTGCTCCACTTCTTGCCAACACCACAGAAGAAAAACCCAGCAAAGGTAATATATATATATATTTTTTTTTTTTGCAAGCTTGTAGGATGCATGCAGACTGGATGTGTAGGCAGCCTTTTTGAATCATTTCTCAATTTTTGCATACCTATTTGAAAATGTGACCTCTGTAGACTACTCACTGTTTGTTTGTCTCGTCAGATGATTTCCAGACGTGTCAGCTGCTGGCTCTGATCGTAGAGCTGCTCACTTTCTGCGTGGAGCATCACACGTATCACATAAAGAATTACATCATCAACAAAGACATCCTCCGCAGAGTACTGGTGCTCACTGCATCTCAACATGCTTTCTTAGCCTTATGTGAGTATATGCACACACACACACATTCACAGTTGAAACTGAATATTCAGCAGGAAATATTGTAGGGTAGGATATTTGTTTTTGTCCATTCTGATTTTATTGGATTGTGGAAAAGAGGCAATGATATTACTCTACAGTGTTTTTACTCTACCAGTATTAGTAGAAAAGAGGAGTTTTTTTTTAAAGAAATGTTATAATGTTATGATGTTTTTATGCACTGCTGCATCTTGAAGAAAATCAGGATGTTATGAATGTAAATGGGGTTAATTGTTTTTAATTGCTAATGGAATGAAAGTAAGGGATTTTTCTGGTTGAGCCAGTAGCTCAGATTTCTATTTGCCCTGCCAACATTCTCACTTGCACTAACACCAACAATATAAAAAGTTTTAAATGAATTTAAATATTTAATTTTTAAATTTGCCTTTCTGTGTGTACAATATTCACTCATTTCATCAAATGTTTTTCAAATGCTATTAAATTTAAAAAGACATTACCAAGGTCTCGTCCATGTGATGCAAGATTTGTGCTCAGATCTAATTATTTTAGTATTATTTATATATTATTTTAGCTTTTATTAAGATTTTGAATTGGTTTCTATTTTTGCATTTTCAGTTTATTCGTTTTACTTTCATTTTTAGAACTTTTATTGTGATTTTTGTCAATTTTTATTTACTTTTGATTTTTAAAAAGGTAATTTTCAGTTTTAGTTTTCAGTTAGCAATTTTAGTACATATTAAGTGTATTTTATTTAATGACAAAGCAACATTTCTATGTTTTTCTTCAAATTTAAATCAATTTTTATATTTTATTTAAACAAAAAAATTATTTTTTTTTGTTTAAATAAAACATTTCTCACCAGTGTTATTAAAACACTGGTTAGATGAACTTAAGCCCTTTTTGGATGGGACTAGTTTTCAAGAGCGTTCATTAGAGAAATTTGCGTTTCACAGACGTACTTTTGCGATTTTAATTCCGTTCGAATCTGTCATGTCTGTTTTTCTTACACAACCTTCTGTAATAACTCCCTACTGCTTTTTTGCCAAACCACCGTAGATGCTCTTACTACAGTGCACAATTTTTATATGTTTGCCTTCTGGCAAAGAAATAAAAAAATAAAATCAAGAGCCAGATCATGTAAACTGTTTAGACTGGCAACTGTAAATGTGATATCAGTGTCAGGTAAGATTACTAACCTTCATTTCTACATTAGATTACATAATGTTTTAATTACATACTTACCGTTACAAAAATTAAACATGATTTCACTACAAATAAGTCAGAATAATAAAATGGTTTAACTAAAGTAACCGCAAATTGACCATGGTTTTGCTGTACTAACCATAACATATGTAGTAAACCTGTGGTTATACTAAAGATAATCAATCTGAATGACTATACACAATGTACGCATTGTGCACATGATCTCTGCAACGCAAAGATATACAGAACAGACACAGAGATGTTAGTCTGAATTGGTACATGAAAATCACAGACGTTGGGTGATAAGAACCAAAACTCAAATGTAGTTTAGAAAACTAGTCCTGTCCGAATAGGGCTTTAGTTGTGTTTTTGATACTGGAAGTATGGATAAATGTGAGACTCTAGACTTTTAGAGAAGTAGAACTGGACAAATGACAGACATGGGGAGTAATTACCACCATCACAACATTCAAACCCCATAGTCTATAACACCGAACACTGATACTGATCCATTTCTACTGTGAATTTCTCTGTTGATAATGATCACTGTTACACTGTTATTTTAAACGCATGCCAAGGAATTCTGCATTCAGGGCCAGCAGCATTATTAACAAGCACTAATTTATTTTGGATAAGGACCAAGCATGCAGTACTACCCTGCTGACAGACATCAATTATAGCTTGGCTGTTAAATCTCTCTGTACCTTTCATACTTGTTTCTCTCGTCCAGGTGCTTTGCGTTTCATGAGGAAAATCATTGGTCTGAAGGACGAGTTTTATAACCGATACATAATGAGGAACTTCCTGTTTGAGCCAGTGGTCAAAGCTTTTCTCAACAATGGATCCAGATACAACCTCATCAACTCAGCCATTATAGAGATGTTTGAGTATGTCAGAGTGGTGAGTACATTTATCTAATAATAATATCTCGTAATGCTGCACTTGAACACACTATTAGATTGATAAGTTGTTTATTTTGTGTATAATTGCTGTGTTCTGTGTGTAGGAGGATGTGAAGTCCCTGACGGCTCATATCATAGAAAACTACTGGAAGGCCCTGGAGGATGTGGACTATGTTCAGACGTTTAAGGGACTGAAGCTTCGATATGAACAGCAGAGAGAAAGGCAGGACAACCCTAAACTTGACAGGTTGGTGGCAGGGTCAGAAATTACCTTTTCCATTAAGGGACATTATTTTACATTTGTGAGGGCAATTTTTATAATCATGTTACTATGGTAAAAAACATACTGTGTTGTCTTTAATGTCAAATACTTAAATTTACCCAATTACTTTAATCAATATTTTAAACTGTTGTTAACATAAGTTTGAAATTGTTAAATTCTGAATTATACAAGTAAAAAACAAGGGGCTCGTAGGGCATTCATTATTGTAGATTATTGCACTTTTTTTGGTTTTTGACGTCACATTTTGGCTTCATAGATGAACATGTCAGTCCATGATGTTAGCCAGGTCTAGCATAAGTTATGGAAAATCTCTGGTTATAATCACTGAAGCTATCGTGCACTGTGTTGTTTATGATGAGGTAATTTGCGAGCGTGCGCAATCAACACGGCTCCGTTTTCAGCACTGACTAATCTAAGCTTTTTGATTGGTTCAGGGTTCCCACGCTTCTTGAAAGTACTTGAATATCAGACACATGGATTCAAGGCCTGGAAAGTACTTGAAAACAAATATAGGTCCTTGAAAATGCTTGAAATAAAATTGAAATAAATTTTGTTTAGTAGAATGGTGCTATTTCAAAAGTTTTCCTATATGCGCAGTCAAAGACTAAATGAAACGGCGTTAATGATTGGGGTTGAGATGGGGTAGCGCGAGGCAAAAAATCTTAGCATGCGAGCTGATGCGCACATTGCGCAGCCCTGCATGAACCTATGGAGAAGTGGTGCATTTGTGAAAAACTATGAAAAAATATTTAAGAGCATCAGTGCAAATGATCCTATCAGCATGTCTGTGCTTGCGCTGAGGGGAGCTTCAAAGGTTTCTAACGTACTTACAACGTGTTTTATTTAGCGGTGAGTAATGTATCACAGACAGATGTTAATTCCTTGAACACAACTACGTTTACTTGTACAATTTTTGGTTCAGTCTGTCTGAATTAATTCCGAATGATGAATCTGAATGTAGTGTTTACATGAACGTTAAATAAAGTGATCGGGTTGATGTGCATGTTTGTCACAAGCTTCAAATTGGAATAGATTTCTTTTGATATGCACACAGTGCGCAAATATATTGTTTCCCATTGTTTGCACATAATAACCACTCTACTACACTTTTTCTTTATTTTTAACAGCAGAATAATTTCTGGATAAATATTACATATAAACTGCTGTGTCATGCTGCTTATATTAATCATGCAGTAAAAATGCCCCTCCCCGTGCGTATAACCAGTCGTCTGTGGATGAGCTGCATTGATTACAATGGAAGGTCGCGATGAACGAAGGAGAGAGACTAATTTATTGTGTATGGGATATTGATTTAATACAACTGTTAACTAAACATGAAGTCAATATTAAGTGTCTGAACACTATTGCCTGATTTTGCTTTTTCGTCAACGAAAATTGTTTCAAACAAAGTAACAGCTGAGCTGCTGCGAAACTCCATTCAAACACAGCGTTGTTTCGTTTATGCATGAATGGATGTTTTTAAACGAATCTGATTCAATTACCAATTCATAAAGACAGTCGCTTGCTTCCTTCCTGAATGAATTAGCCGTTCGAACGAATCAATTCAATGATAAAATCAGTGACTTGCCGCCACTTATTGACAGTTTTACTTTTATTTTTAAAGTATCTTTTCTGTTATTTAAATCATTTTAATATTTCTATATTCACAATTTTATATATAAAACATTAACCTCAACAAGAAGTTATGAATTTCATTGCACTCAGCAGCCGCATTAAGCCATTTGAAAATACAACTACAAGCCACTTTTGTGTTCTTCTGTACTTCCTCTGTAGTACTTTTTTCTTTTTTTTTAACTGATTTCATTTGATTGGTAACTTGTTCATATTCTGCTTGTTTTAATTCTGTTGTTTTAATTGGAAATTTAAAAAAAAAAGAAGCTTATAAATGTATTTTTTTTTTAAATTTGATAAAAGATGACACTTTTAATGAAGTTAGAAAATTTTTACAAAGGTAAAAACAAAATTTCCTGTAAATCACTTGGAGTCAAATATTGTCTCGTAATGGGACGGTTAATATTTGATCAGAATTTGATTATTGATTAGAAGGTGCTCCTGAAATTTTTTACTGTGCTCATAATTTTTTTTTTAGAATTAGGAGAAGTGCTCCTAAAAAGAAAATCCCTGTTTAACCATTTTTTTCTCAATTTAAAAATTGAGAAATTCTTTCAAATTTAAATATTTTACAAGAATTACAGCAAAAAACAGTTTGTAGGAATATATATTTGTATCAATATTTGAGAAATTTAGAATTCCTTTGAACACGACTGTTCAAAATGGTCTAAATTTATGAAACCTACCCATTCAAAACCTCGTTACTCTGAAATTTTTAATGTAAATGTTGTATAAATGAAATGTTAAGTACTGTAAGAGGTCTTTCATTAACGTTACATATGCTGGCGTGTGAATTTGATAGGTACTCGATATAAAATAAATCATTCTTTAAAAAGTCCTTGAAAGTCCTTGAATCTGTTGTTCATGAAAGAGTGGGAACCCTGTTGGTTATAAGGCTCAACGCTGCACAAAAAATTAATCTGATGCAGTGTGAGTGGATCTAAATGTAATTAACACTTCATTTTCACATATCATTTTAAACGTGACGGTCATAATACGTTGTTTATTTGTGCAGGGGCACTTTTGTTCATTTTTGCCGCAAGCCCTAGTAAATTTTCACCCCTGGTTGGTGGACATTTCATTATTGTTAAAGGGGTCATGGGATGCAAGTTCACTTTTACATGTTGTTTGAACATAAATGTGTGTTGGCAGTGTGTGTAAAAAAACCACCCTATAATGATAAAAATCCACCCAGTGGTATTTATTTAATCTGTAAAAATAATTTCCCCTTTTTCAAATCAAGCCATTCTCAGCATCTTGTCTGTGTGACGACACACCGACAGAGGCCGCTCCCACGATAGTTGATTGACACGGCCGTCTTACCTTAGACCCGCCTTGAATGAGCAGTAACAAATCCAAACGCCATTGTTTCGATGCCGGAACAGAGACGTAGACAAGAATGGCTCCTAAGCGATTGAGGTGTTCTGTTGTTGGATGCAATAATGAACATAGTAGTCGTCATTTACTCCCGACATCTGAGCCGCTGATCATTCGATCATTCGTGATCCAGCTTTACTTACAGCAGAAGTGAGTATAAGGGTTTTTTATGAATCTTTGCAATCGCCTTTCCTAATAACGTGCTTGTTAGCAAGTTTCGCTGCGAAACGTGGCTAAATGCGGCTAAAGTAAACGGGCTCATCACTCCACACAGAGAACAGAGGGGCGGGGCGAGCAGAGCTCATTAACATTTAAAGCGACATCGACCAGAACAGGATAATTTTTGTAGAACTGATTTTGCCAAGGTAAAAAAGGTGTTTTTTACACTACCATTGAGAAATTTTAACCAAAGCAATATTATAGACTTTTCATTAAGGCACTAAAGAATCATATCAACTTGTGGAAAATGGGCATCCGATGACCCCTTTAAATGGATCCTTAAATTTAGTGAAATCACTATTTAGGGATGCAATTTAAAAATTGACATTGTGAAATATGTTAATGTTTTCACCAAAAAGACACTTTAACATCTCCTTGTGGTTTGCAGCCAAAATAAAAGCCCAGTGGTTTAATTTGACAGCCATATTAATATTGTAATGTTGTGCCATAAAATATATTTTTACAGGATATTTAAAAAAAAAAAAAGTTCCACCAGGAGTAATCTTATTAATTTTTTAGATATTTTTGATCAGATATTGCAATGAAAAAAAATTACATAATGTTTGTTATATTTAAGTATATTGATAATTGTTTTTTTCCCCATTACTGCTGTATATTACTACTATTTGTTTCTTGTTTGTTTCTTTTAAAATACATTGATTTTGCCATGAAAATAGCAGTAGATGCTGGTATAGCAATAATAACAAAAACAAACAAAAACAAATTATTATTATAATTATTTTTATTACGAGTACTACTATCTTTTTTTTTTTTTTAACATTTCAGTAGTATTAATATTTTTAATTGGTTTTAATTTTTAGAATTTATATTATATTTATTTTAATATAAGATTTTCTTTTTTATTATTTATTTATTATCTATTTATTTTTTCTCTTTTCTCCTCTCTCCCTATATCCTCATGCTAAAGTTGGCCACAAACCCACATTTAAAATAATGTCACCTTTTGCAACACCAATAAGTTTGCAACCCTGTCTATTATAATTACATTTTTTTGGATTGGAATTTCTTGTGCATGTAATGGTTTCTTTTAAGTGGATATACCTTTTAGTTTAGTTTGAATTTATTTTCCGTTCTGCTTGTCACAGAGCGGAAATTTTTCTTTGACACTGGTGATATAAATACACCCACATTAATACTTCAAAACACATCACACATTAACAGCATAACATACAATTACACAAGTTTAGACAACTAACTAACTAACTAAAAAAAACCCCATCTATTTAATCCATTAAATCCCTTAAACACTGTACTACCAACCACTCTCTTGCATTTCATTCAAACAATAATCCGATTTAAAATAACAGCTGCCTTTGGGACAAATGAATACATTTTGTGTTTCTCCAGTATGCGGTCGATTCTGAGAAACCACCGCTTTCGCCGGGATGCACGGACGCTGGAAGACGAAGAGGAGATGTGGTTTAACACAGATGAGGAAGACTTGGAGGACGGTGAAGCTGTGGTGCCACCCTCAGATAAGATGAAGAGTGACGAGGACCTGATGGATCCTATCAGCAAGTTCATGGAGAGGAAGAAACGTACGTTACTGCTACACGCAGACTGCATAATCTTGATGACTAACTACCGTGATTGCAAATTGTGTAAAATTACTTGTTTTTTTTCCCTCTTTCCCTAAGTGAAAGATTCGGAAGAGAAGGAGGTGCTGACAGGGAAGGCAAGCCTCTCAGGACGGCAGAGCCCCAGTTTTAAACTCTCCTTCTCCAGCTCCCCAAAGGCCAGTCTGTCCTCTCCCCCAACCGCATCCCTCCATCCCGGTTCACCTGGTTCTCCGAGTTCTCCCGGGACAGGAGCCCGGAGCTCCCCCCCTACGGCAGCTGTCACCACTAAGGTAGATTCCAACAATGTTCTAGAATTGTCTTTCGGCCCGGTTGCTTGTTTTTGACAGCATCTTGCTTCTATTCCAGGGAGGTCTGGTGGGCTTGGTGGACTACCCCGACGACGACGAAGAGGACGAGGATGAGGAAGACGCAGACAGTAAAGAAGAAAGTCCTCCGCTGTCCAAGAAGTCCAAGCTGAGCTCCTAAAGCACTCCCTCGTCAATCAGCACAGTCATGCTCAAAGGGAGCTTCATCCAGAGACTATTGCAGCGCTCAGCCTAGAACTCAAAACTGAAACAAAATGAATGAATACACAAATGAATGGATAAATGAACGAATGCAGCCCCCCGCAGGAGTCCAAGGGGCGCCATGTGAGGAACGGAGAAAGGGAGAGCAAGAGAGGGAGAAGATTCGGTCACAGAGCGAAAAGGTGAATGTCTCCACGTGGAGTTTGTCCAAGTGCCAATCTGCAAGACACAGAGAGAGAGAGACTCGTGAAACGGACGGAGAGATTGAAGACGGAGATAAAACTGTGGTCTGGA
This sequence comes from Labeo calbasu, assembly GCA_019740295.1. Classification (NCBI taxonomy): domain Eukaryota; kingdom Metazoa; phylum Chordata; class Actinopteri; order Cypriniformes; family Cyprinidae; genus Labeo; species Labeo calbasu. The sequence continues at coordinate 38,607 of JAHKKF010521543.1, forward strand.
CAAAGAATCATAAAAAAGGATTTAATAAGAAATGAATTTCGACAAAGCTAAAAGTACTGGGGGGTAAAAAAAGACCTCACACACAGTCAGTCGGTCACTCACAGACACTCAAACTGTTGCCCCACAGAGCGTCCCAGGCTTGGACCAGGACACACTGCCCCCCCCTCTCAGGGAAGGACCTCACATGACCCGAACTGGGCCAGCCAATCCACAACCACCACTCACCTTTGCTGACTCCATCTCCATTTCTTTCTCTCCTTCCTCTCAACCCGTATTATTTTTTTTCTGCTCTTTTTTTCCCTCCTTTTTTCCTTTTGTTTTTGAGTTTCTAGGGCCAGACGGGACACTAGGGAGCAAAGAAGTCTGGGTCGTCATTGTTTAAGATGTCACCGTTGTTCTCGTGGCTCAGCGGAAGTTCTTCCTCTTTCAAAGCCAGCAGTTCCCTCCTTTTTCTTATTCTGTTGTTCTCCTCTCTCATTTTTTTAAATGACATAAGAGACCTGCCTTTAAATGTTCAGGACGTTTTCAGCCGCACTTGAACAGGTTTTTAAAACCTCAGTGGGGGGAGATAGTTTTACCCTTTTTTTGCCCTTCAAAACTGCAGATTTTTTGGAAAATTTGTAAGCCCGTCTTGATTAAAGATTGAGTGGAACTCTAGATGTGATCGGTTTTTGTCATATCTTCATTTTCTTTTCTTTTACATGAGTGTACTCTTAGTTGTTCGGTATATTTGGGACCATTAAAAAGATCTTTGCTGTAGTAGATCTCTCACGGTTGTGCTGGTTCCCTGTATCATGTCAACTGTGCTGATATTTTGTCTTTTGAAATGGGATTTCATCACTGAAATCATCCTCCTGTCTGCTCGTCTCAATACGTCAGTGGAAAGTCCTGCCTCTGCTGACGGAGGCTTTCTAAACAACCTGCACACAATTAAAGATAAGTTTTTATTTTCTGAAATATCATTTGTTTCCCTTTCTACTTTAACACCACGAGAACAGAGCAGTCGTGCACTAGAGGGCGTCCTTCACCTTCACTGACATGCCAAAATAAAAGCCCAGCAGGAGCCAGAAAGCAACTTTCAGTCTGTATACACCATCAGTCAAAAGTTTGAAAGAACAATCTGGTTATTTCATAAAAAATACTGTAAAAACAGTAATATTGTGAAATAGTATTACAATTTAAAATAACTGTTTTCTGTTTTAGTATATTTTAAAATTTTATTTATTCCTGTGACGCAAGGCATCATTACTCCAGCCTTCAGTGTCACAAGATCCTTCAGAAATTATTCCAATATGCTGATTTGCTGTTCAATTATTGTTGGTTCTTAATAATTGATAATGTTAATGCAATATTAAGCAGCACCAAATCTGCACATTATAATGATTTCTGAAGGATCATCTAACACTGCCATCACAAGAATAATTTTGAAATATACTAAAATGGAAAATTGTTTTAAATTGTAATAATATTTCACAATATTACTGTATCTTTGTTCAAATAAATGTTGATCGTAAATGTCTTTCAAAAATATATTACAAATTTTTTAGAAAAGTCTTTTTAGGTTTCATATGACATGCTATAAAGGTTTTAAAGGAGTAGTTAACTTCCTAAACAAAAATTTACAGATAATGTACTCACCCCCTTGTCATCCAAAATGTTAATGTCTTAAAGAAATTGTTTTTTAAGGAAAACATTTCAGGACGTATCTCCATATAATGGAGTTCTATGGTGCCGCTGAGTTTAAACTTCCAAGATGCAGTTTCAGTGCAGCTTCAAAGGCCTCTAAACAATCCCATGAGAGGAAGAAGGGATCTAGCGAGACGATAGGTTGTTTTCTTTAAAAACAAAACAAAACAAAACTACAATTTATTTAATTTTTAACCTCAAACTCTTGTCTTGTCTAACTCTGTGTGAACTCTGTGTATTCCAGTTCATGATAGTTATGAGCCCCTTTCACACATACAGTATTTACTGGTAAATTACCGTTAAGGTAAAAATACTGGTAAATTCGTTCCGGCAATTTACCAGTAAGGGAAGTTGTAACATTACCAGTAAATTGCCGGTGTTGTGCCCAATTCTGACCCCTGCCAGATTACTACCCCCCTAGTATTGGTAGATTTAGGGTTAGGGGTGGGGTTAGGATTAGGCAGTCAGGTAGCGATTTGAACAAGAGGGGGTAATAATTTGGCGGGGTAGAAAATGGGCACAACACCGGAATTATGCTGTGTGTGAACGTGGAATGAAGATTACCAGCAGGGTTGCCAGGTTTTCGCAACAAAACCCGCCCAATTGCGTTCGAAGGGGGTCCCCGTTAAAAATCGCGTTCCGTGGGATAAAATACACGTTTTTTTGTTGGGGTACCCCTGGTAAGTTCGTATTTCAGGGGCAAAATATAACGTTATTGAAGTCACTTCAACCCGCGGACATCAAAAATAATCGCGGCAACAGTGCTGAGTAACCCAATTACGCGGAAAAACCGCGGACTTGGCAACACTGATTATCTGTATGAGCACGTAGAACGTACTGACGAATAAAGTAGCAGTAGGATACTATTATGTATCAGTGAAAATAAAGGGTGCAGACTTTAAAAATAATTTCCGATGATGACTGATATTACAGAATTTACCGACATTTTAATGCTGATGTGTTAAAGGTCTCTTACAGTTAAAAAGGCAAAACTCCGTTGCCTGTGTGAATAGCATTTTTGAGTATGTACCGTTAAAGTCATTTTGGTAATTTTACGGCAATTTACCTGGATTGCTTTGTGAAATGGACTATGGTATGTCGAAAACCCCCCATCTCGTTTTCTCCTCCAACTTTTTCGTCTTTAAAATCATCCTACATCGCTGTTTTACCTTTTTTTGTAAAGGATGTTTGACCTTCTTTGCATGTTCACTTTGTAAACACTGGGTCCTTACTTCTGCAGCATGTAGAACGATTTTAAAGTTGAAAATGAGATGGGAGTTTTTCGACATTCTTTAACTGTCATGAACCGGAATACACCTGAATTCACGCAGAGCTAGACAAGATGCGAATTTGAGGTTAAAAAGTATATAAATTGTATTTATTTATTATTTTATTTTTTTAAAGAAAAAAATGATCCTTTCACTAGGTAAGGCCCTTCTTCCTCGGCTGGGATGGTTTAGAGCCATTTGAAGCTGCATTTAAACTGCATTTTTTTCAAGTTCAACCTTGGGGGTACCATAGAAGTCCATTATATGGAGAGAAATCCTGAAATGTTTTCCTTAAAAAGATAATTTCTGAAGAAAGACATGAACATCTTGGATGACATGGGGTGAGTACATTATCTGTAAATTTTTGTTCTGGAAGTAAACTACTCCTTTAAGCCCTTTTCATTTGCACAAGTCAATCCTTGTCTGTTGTAGCTCTTCTGTATGATTTCAAACATATGCTCTTCCGCCTCATCTCTTCTCATCATTGCCTGAATGCAATATGTCTCATCTTTGGAGCGATTATGCTCACATAAGCAACACGCACCTGCCAGCGTCCTGGCACTGACATGTCTTTTAATTAGAAATTTAACCATGACAAATCAAGCCACACAAATGCTCTTAGAGTGCAGCTCATCCCCATCCGCCGCCAGTCAAATCCAAGAGCTGCTGGCAGTTCCTCAAAGGAGACGCCGTGCCAGCATCGCCGCACGGGCTGAAGTGTCTCCCTCGTCGTGTGTGGTGGTCTGCACACATTAAAGCTGTGTTTTATTTATTTGTTGAGGATTATTGGTCCTTTCCATTGGCATGTGGCAGTGCCAGTGCACACGGAGCTGTTAGGATGCCAGTGGAGAGTTTCTACAGATGTGCCTTTTGATGTCAAGCCACCCAGCTACTGAGTGATTCAGGTCAGATCAGGATCTTTGGAAATAGTATGCAACCTATCAAGAAAAGGGTTGATGGTTTAACTGATTTGTTTTGACTATGCCTGGTGAAAAGACCGGCATAAACCAGTATAGTGCTGTCTAGGAGAGTCAGCATGGTCTTTCTTGTGAATCTGGCTGACCTTGGTTAACTAATGTATTGTACGAACTAATGTATTTTAAGAAGCCTAAGCAAGTCTGGTTAAACAAATTCCATGCAGTATACTTAGATTCAGTGCATACTTTTTTTTTATTTTTTAAATAATGCTTCCAGCAAGGATGAATTAAACTGACTGAAAATAACAGTGAAGACATTTAAAAAATCATTTACAATAACATTTCAAATAAATGCTAATTGTTTAAACTTTCTATCCATCAGGAAGCCTGAAAAAATGTATAATGCTTTATTATGCCACAAAATTATTAAGCAAAACAACTGTTTTTAACATTATTAATACATGTTTCTTGAGCACCAAATCAGAATATTAGGTTGATATTTGAAAGACTAAAGTAATGGCTGCTCAAATCCAGTTTTTCATTACAGGAATACATCAAAATTTAAAATATATTAACCTAGAAAAAAAAAACATTTTAAATTATAATAATATTTCACAGTATCACTGTATTTTTAATCAAATAAATGCAGCATTGGTGAGCATAAGACACTTAAAAAAAAAAAAAAAAAAAATTAATAATATATGTATACACTACCAGTCAAACGTTTTGGAACAGTAGACTTTTTAACAGTAGACTTTTTTTTTTGCTCACTAAGCCTGCATTTATTTGATCCAAAATACAGCAAAAGCAGTAATATTGTGAAATATTTTTACTATTTAAAATAACTGCTTTCTATTTAAATATATTTTAAAATGTAATTTATTCCTGTGATCAAAGCTACATTTTCAGCATCATTACTCCAGTCTTCAGTGTCACATGATCTTTCAGAACTCATTCTAATATGCTGATTACTGTTCAAGAAACATTTTTGTTTATTTTTAAACTTTTTTTATCATCACTTTTTTTTTTTTCGCAAACAGTGATGATAAAGACCTTTATAATGTTACAAAAGATTTCTATTTCAGATAAATGCTGTTCTTTCTATTAATCAAAAAAACTTAAGAAAATTCTACTCAGCTGTTTTTTAATATATAATAATAAATGTTTTTTGAGCAGCAAATCAGAATATTAGAATGATTTTTGAAGAATCATGTGACTGGAGTAATAATGCTAAAAATTCAGCTTTGAAATCACAGGAATAAATTCCATTTTTAAATATATAAAGCAGTTATTTTAATATATTTTAAAATGTTGCTGTTGTTGCTGTACTTTGGATCAAATGAATGCAGGCTTGGTAGGTAAAATAGGCTTTTATAAAAAAACATTACAAATCTTTTGACTGATAATGTATATATAATTTAAACATAAAAGTATGTAAAAATATAAATTCATAAAATTATATGAAATATATATTTTTAATTTAAATGGCATTTTATACTAGCCTATGTTAAATGTTATTTTAGTACATCTTTGTTTAAAATGTTACTTTCAATTTTTGTCTCAACCTACAATTCAATTTCAGTGCCTAGTCTCCAAAGCTTTGTGCGCACATGCATTGTCCAAAGGAAATTTGAAGTGGATCATTTGTACTGTATATCGCTCTGCGTCAAGTGACGTGCACTACCTGGAATCCACCAGTAGATGGCGGGCGATGTCCACACACACCCCTCTTTCCCAGGAGAAAGGCTTTGTGACAGATTGTATAATCGTTTAGGGGCAGTAAAGTCTGCCGAACAGGAAATCCTCAGCGTCTCTCGTCGAGGTTGTCAAAACAGCCGCACAATGTGCACTTTCATGTGCACAACTGGACCCTGTCGCCCCGACCAACAATCGCTTGTGTTCGCTGCACAAAGTGGCCTCTGTGTCGGCCGGGCCGCCCCCTTATGGCCCGGCGGCCGCTGTGGAGGTGATCAGGGGGCATGTTCAGCATAGCGTGTCTGTTTGTGTGATTAATCACCGTGTAAAACTCCAGCGTATCCGTTTCGGTGGGAGCGAGAAGCCACGGGCGCCTCTCCGTTTATGCGTCATTGTGTCGAACGGTGCCCGGTAGCTGAAAGCAGAGGGCAAAAGTTTGAGCATATGGTTGAGATTAAGGCGCTAAAGAAACTGACTGATTCACATGATTGGGATTTGTTTTATTTTGAGTTTGGCTGATTACTGAATAAACGTCTTAAAAGTGATTGATCTTTGGGAATACTCTCTAAAGCCTTTTGTTCAGTGTAGCATGATCATAAACATTCATTCCACATCCAAGTGTTAGTTGCTTCCTATATGTGTTTACATCTCTTTAGTTTGGTTTTAGGCTATTTGCATGCTTCCATCATGAACCTTGGTGGTTTCTGAAGTCTAAATCTCTTCTTACCTTTGGTAAATTGAATTGCTTGGAATAAACTTTCTGCAGTATATGCTAAGTATGTATATTTTGCACTTAAAGGGATAGTTCCTCCAAAAATGAAAATTTCCCCATGATTTACTCTCCCTCAAGACATCCTAGGTGTATATGATTTTCTTTCAGACAAATACAGCCTGAGTTATATCCTACATGTCCTCGCTCTTCCAAGCTTTATAATGACAGTGAATGGTGGTCAAGATTTTGGACATCCATCATAAAAAGTACTCCGCACAGCTCCAGCCTTAATAAAGGCCTTCTGCTAACTGTTGTACATGCGTTCATGAGAGAGTGGCATTCCAGCAGATGACGTAAGACGTAGGTGTAGCGTAAGCTTCTGTGAGAATATACTAGTCTCGCGAAAACCAAGTTTTGTTTACAGCAAAGAAAACCCAGTCTCTACTTGGTGAAAATATAGAATATCCTCAGAAATGTCAAAATCCTCATTTTGTACTTCTAATTTGTGACCAGTGTTTTGTGTCGCTCTCACATCTGCACTTCCGTATTCGTCACTTCTCACCGGACTTTATGCTACTCTCCACTCTCGTGAATGCTCGTGCGACAGTTAGTGAAAGCTACAGATTACAGTTTATAAAGTTTTAAATATGAATATTTTTCTTACACAAATGCATTGATTCGCTTCGGAAGGCTTTTATTAACCCCCTGGAGGTGTGGAGCACTTTTATTTTGCTTCAAAATCTCAACAGCCATTCACTGCCATTATAAAGCTTGGAAAAGCCAGGACATTTTTAGATGTAACTCCGATTGTATTCGTCTGAAAGAAGAAAGTCATAAACACCTAGGATGGCTTGAGGGTGAGTAAATCATGGTGTAATTTTCATTTTTGGGGGGAACTATCCTTTTAAATACCTTTCCAAATTTACAGTATACACCATTTAGAATCTCAGTAGACAACTGGGTATTATTTGCCTGCACAAATACTGCGTACTATAATAGTAGGGAAGTATGCATATTTGGACACACAGTTGTCTTTTATTGAGTGCTGTAATTTCTGGTTATTGTATTTAGGCTTCAAAAATAGAGTTAAAAAAGTTGTATTGATTTTTGAGGATTATCTTGATGAAAAAACGCCAGAATCTCATTGGAAGTAGAGAACTTTCCACCTACTCCAGTCTTCACATGCTGTTTTTTTGCCTGTATAGTAGGGAAGTATGCAATTTCAAATGCAGCCTATGTCATACCTGCAGCACATACAGTTAAAGTCAAAAGTTTACATACACCTTGCAGACTCTGCAAAATAAGAGGGAAAATGCATGTTATTTTTTATTTAGTACTGACCTGAATAAGATATTTCATATTAAAGACATTTACATATGAATTTATTAAAACCCTTTTTAAAAGTTTACATACACTTGTTTCTTAATACATGTTACCTGAATGATCCACAGCTAAATTTTTTTTGTTTTTTGTTTGGAGATAGTTGTTTATGAGTCCGCTGCCTGCTGTTCTTCAGAATTTTTTTTTTGTGTGTATTTTAACCCTTTCCAACAATGACTATATGATTTTGAGATCCATCTTTTCACACTGAGGACAACTGAGGGACTCATATGCAACCATTACAGAACGTATGCTCCAGAAGGAAACAATGCATTAAGAGAAGGGGGGTGAAAACATTTGAACAGAATAAGGATGTGTATGTTTTTCTTATTTTGCCTAAATATCATATTTTTTCATTTAGTACTGCCCTTCAGAAGCTACAGAAGATGCTTACATGTTTCCCAGAAGACAAAATAAAAAAAATGAACCCTGATCTTAAAATTCAAAATGTTTTCACCCCTGGCTCTTAATGCATAGTTTTTCTTTCTGAAGCATCAGTGAGCGTTTGAACCTTTTGTAATAGTTGTGTATGAGTCCCTCAGTCATTGTTGGAAAGGGTTCAAATACACAAAAATGCTGAAAAACCAAAGAATTTGTGGTACCTGAAGAACTTAACTTTTAAACAGTCATTTTTATAAATCCAACAATATTGTTTTCTCTTGTGGACTATATGTAAATGTCTTTCATGTGAGATGTCTTATTCAGGTCAGTACTACATAAAAAATAACATGCATTTTGTATGATCCCTCTTATTTTAGTCAAATAATTAACATTTTGCAGATTCTGCAAGGTGTATGTTAACTTTTGACTTTAATTGTGTCTGATCATGCTGCCAGGTTTACCCATTTTTACCAAAACTTGGATTTTAAAAAGCAAAATATTCCTAAAATATTCATTTCCAAGATGATAACAGAATAAAACATGACGTCGTATGAATTATTTACCCTCCTATATGAATATGATATTGCTGTCAGATGGAAAATTCTGCTCCGAGTCTTTTGTTTGCTCTGTGAATCTGAGCGCAGCTTTTTGCGTTGTGTTAAATGAATGATTTCATGAGTGATGTTTTCTCCAGTGAATGCTAACCCAGACTGAACCCTATGGCCTCATGGACCGCCCACAGTCTAGTCCAGCTTGGTTTTGAACAGAGACTAAACAAACCCTGATTAGACAGACAACAAATATGAACAAGCTTTATTAAATTCACATATTGGTCTCTAGTGTGGGCTAAACAGTGTGGTCTATATAGAATAGCGGCATAATCTACCATGTTAAATTTACCCTGTATAATGTTACATAAATGGACTAGAGGGTGTTTTCATTCTCAATCAATAAACACATTTGAGCAGGCATGAAGAGCGAATGGCTTTACCATGTGGAAACACACACACACACACATACATATTTGGATCCTCGCCTGCAGTTAATGTTCAAATATAAATACAACCTGCAGTTCTCCTAGAGTGTAAATATAACCTGTACAGCTGCGAATCTGTGCTGTTCTTGGCAGCGCCATTCAATTTTTAATGTTAAAACATCACTATTAAACTTTTACAGACTTCGCTATTAATATATTTAAATTGGGGGTCTTTACAACTTCTTCAGAGGTCTGGATGGTGACGGCGTTTAGCTTTTGCTCGTCTGTGGCGCTGTGTAAAGGGTCACGACTGTTGCCGTCTCTCTCTCAGTTGCCTGGGCGAGAGATAAGAGAAGCATGTCAGTCTCTGCTGATGTTCAGCATCTCTCTTTCTTTCTCCGCTGTCAGTAGCCTGGGGGTCTCGGTTAGCCTGGGCACGAGATAAGAGAAGTGTGTCAAAACTGTACTGCTGTTTAGCACTGTAATGCTCCGTTCCGTTCTTTCTCTCTCACCGCTTTAAACTATTTCAGGGTTGAAAGTGGGTGGATTATCTAGTGACGAAATCCAGACCAGCGTTCTCTCATTAGCACATGTGGCGTTCTATCACATGGTACCCTACATCTGAGGCTACAGCCGACATGTCAAACACCTAAGTCCCTTGACACAGGTGTCGGAGCCCGTGTGTTTGATTTACACCCACTGCTGTGCTCAAATTGCTACATGCTGCTTCTTTTAGCGCCGTGTGTGGATAAAACAGTGGTTAAATTTAATTAATTGCATGAAATAAATTTTTTTTTTTTTGTAAAAAGACTGGTATGTAATGTCATCGACATCTGTTAAAGAGCTATAAAATGTGTTTTTGTAAGCCGCTGCATGTGCAGCACGGATCTATTCTCTTTCTCTCTCCCTCTGTTAATTTTAAGAGCCCTTTTGAGTGCATCATAAAAACAACAGCATGAAAGACTAGTGTTGCTCTCCGTGCTCTCATATCTGTCTCATAACCCTTAACACACAATCACACACACATGGATAAACACACACACAATGATGCTTAAAACAGGCTGTTAACATTGCTTTGCAACCTGAGTCAGGTCTTTCACCATCAGTGATTGCATTAGGAAATTTAATGCATTTTATTTATTTTTTAAATAATTTTCAATTGTGTATATATATAAGAAATGTTGTAAAGACTCCTTTTAATTATTACAAAAAGAGCATTATTTCCCAGTGAAATAATCTTATAGAATTAAAAAAATTTTTTTAAATAATATTTAATAATATTTAATTAAATATTATTTAAAAATAAATAAATGCATTAAATTTCCTAATGCAATCAGAATTAAAATGCAAAAAAAAATTATATATATATATATATATATATATATAATTTTTTTTGCATTTTA
>JAHKKF010521545.1:0-12249 GCA_019740295.1 Labeo calbasu
AAAAAAAACAGCTGTGGATCATTCAGGTAGCAGCACAGTATTAAGAATCAAGCGTATGAAAACTTTTGAACAGGGTCATTTTTATAAATTCAACTATTGTGTTCTCTTGTGGACTGTATATGCAAACGTTTTTTTATGTAAAATATATTATTCAGGTCAATATCTTATACAATATATCAATATCTCATACAGTACTAAATAAAAAAATATGCATTTGTATGTTCCTTCTTATTTCGGTAAAACAATGAACATTTTGCAGATTTGGCAAGGTGTATGTAACCTTTGACCTCAACTGCATGCATAATATTTTGTATTATTATTATTTATTTATTTATTTTCCACAATAACTAAAGATAGCCTGTATGTCTTCTGCACATCAACACTCTAGTGTCAAGCAAGGATACTTTACACATAACTGTTTGTTTGTGTGTGTGTGTTTTTAAGTGGGACTGTAATTTGCTTTTAAACAAAATGAACAAAACGTTTTGAATTGTAAACCATGACTATTACTATTAAAATAAAAATACACCATAGACAGTAGTTTCACATTTTTCAGTGTACAAAATAAGAGCATTGTATCAAATTGTTAATTTACAACACAGCACATCATTTTTAGTGCACAGTAGTTAAAGACACTGCATATAAAGTGGCTCCTTTACTCATGTGGCTCCAATCCAATATTTTCATCTTCCTTAAAAACTCAAAAATAGATATTATGCAGAATTACTTTTTTCACAGAACACCACAGGGGGTTTTCAAAGAAAACCACAGGGAGTTACAACGACATGGGGCGCGTAATTGATGACAAAACTTTAATTTTTAGGTAACTTATTTCTTTAAAGAAGATTCACAGATATATAATTTTTAGAGGGTTTTTTTTTCTTTCCTGCAATAAAGCATCATTAAAGAACTAATGACCTACAATGGTAGTCAAACGGGGTTGGATCATATCAAGGTTTAGTCGGCTGGCTTAATTGATTTTTTGTCTGCTCCTCCTTTTCTCATCAGTTTTATCTCAAATAACATCCATTTTAGGCCATTTACATTGAATTTACATGCCTTAAATCTAAATGACACATTTTATCTAAAGAGAAATAATCCCATCATTAGATGAAGCACAATGAGATGGATCTATATCTCTGTCTGTTCATCAATCAATGAAAAGCATTCAGATTTGTTTCATGTTTTGTTATTTTACAGCAGTGAATCACAGTCTTATTTTGGATTTTTTCACAGATATCTATCTGTCTTAAACAGTTCGGCTTTGACTCAAAGATTAAAAATGAAATATTCCAAGTTACTCAAGGGGTGTTAAAGCGAGCTCATGAAATTCAATCATGCATGCTAGTGAGAAATGTTGTTAAATCTGCAGGATAAATCTGCTGGTTTTCCTCAAGCTGTCCGCTTTAAGAGACTTAAATTGCATGCACTTATGAAATACAGAATAATTAAATCAATACTTTGCAATTTGCACAGACGTGCTGACTTGATGACAGAGGGGATACAGTGAGAAATTTTAAATGAGCTGAAAAATAATGAGTTTGGGGCAAATTTGAAGGCCATTGTGTTAAAACACTTGTGAACCCTTTAGGATCCGGATTTCTGCGTGAATGATTTCTCACATATGATCTTCATAATTAATAAAGTAATCTTTTTCTCCACAAAAAACATTTTGAGGTTGATATCAGACAGATGCCTTGATGTTATTTTCCCTCGAGAGGAGAACAAAAAAAAAAAAAAACTACAAATCCCCAGTGAAGATCTCAAGGATTTCAGCAAACTTGACATGACCACCAGCCTCCCATGAACTCAGTTGTTTGGTGTTTTTCTTTTTTTCTTCTGGGAAACGATATGGATGTTATGAAGTGCAACAGCAGCCTGCAGATCTTCAGCTGTCATTGAAAGGTACTGTAGGTCTGCTTGTTAGAGGATTCAGCAGAGTCTTTGGGCTGCTTTAGTAGGATGTCCACTCGTAATGGCAGGAGTGCTGAATTTCTGACGCTTGTAAAGCGGACAGATAGAAGCCTGATTCTTCATAAACCCTTTTGTAACCCTTTTCAGTCTTTAGAGCTCCTGCATCTCTTCCTCTGAGGTCCACTGAAATCTCCTGCGATCAGGATGTTGTCAGGTAAAGTCTACAGTGAATAAAGACATGGCTGCAGGAACATAAGGGAGCATGGGAATGTGGGGCTGAAAATGTGACATCATCATCAGGGCAAGAAAAAATGAAAAATATAATGAAATAAATAAACAGAATTTATTTTGACTTGGGAAATGCAAGCAATCATCCAGAACACCCTACTAACCACAAAGCAATGCACTAAAACACTCACAACGCCTTAGAGACTATATAAAGACACCCTGCAAACCCACCGAAACAAACTTCCATATTTTTTTTTTTAATTACTAATACAAAATAAGTTAAGAATAACATATTTAGACATTTTAAAGTGTGCATTTTAGGGAGATATTCATCTGTGTGAGCATATGTGGACTGCATATGCAAATTGACGTGCGATTTTAGGTTTTGATGCAGCGTTAATCATCTCCATATTGATGAGAGTTTTAATTATATCCAACTGTTCGACTATATCTCTATGCAAATCTTCTATTCACTGGGGTTCACATTCTCAGTCCTTCACACAGACTTAACAAAAAAGTAACCAAAAGCGTGTAAACTCAGAGTCTCACATTAATGCCAAGTACTTCTGAAGTGGTATTTAGGTGTCTTTACACAGGCTGCTCTTTATGTTTAATGCTTTTGCATTTTTTTGTTCAGTGTTAGTACCTAGTTATTATTCAGTTACCAATTACTATAACAGCATGTATGTGCAGAATAGGACTGTAAAATAAAGTGTTACCCAGAGGTGGCATGAATGCATTTACATAGCAATTACAACTGTATACTTTCATACAAAGGGCTGAGGTAGATCTGAGCTAGTCTCAGCCTCACACGTCACACCCACAGACCACTGGCTGAATGTTGAGGCACACAAAATGGGGAGTTGAGGTTGTCATCTGGTTAATTTTACACTTCAAAAAGTTTTCACCAGTTTCAACTTAAAAACAAGTTTAGCAGTTGCCTTATCATATTAAGTTAAATCAACTTTAAGTCATTTTTAACTCACTTTACTGTAATGAGTTGACATGAATTGTAGTTTTAAGTTGATTTAACTTAAAATTTTAAGGCAGCTGCTGAACTTACATTTTTAAGTTGAAACTGGTGAAAACGTTTTACAGTGACAGGATTTCTGGGAGATGTGCCTGTTGCATTTTTTAACAGTTGCCTGAAAACAAAGCCGCTGTAATGCCAAACCCCCAAAGAAGAAAAACGTTATGGTCACTTTTCTGCCTCAACTAAACACTGGATTTCACTGGAGAGCACTTCCTCTCTTGAGAATCCTTGCTGCCATTTCGAAGAGATCTTTAACCCTTCGATTTTGACTGAGGGAGTAAAATCTACTTAATATGTACACTTTAAGCAGCTCCATATACCACAGTTCACCACGTCATTTTTTTGAATGCATCGTGATTCTCTCTCGAAACGATTCCTAACTTAGTTTTAACATCAGATGACTTTGTGTGCTTTAGAAACAGCCGTAATCTGCTTGCTTCCAATTCTTTACACACACACCACTTAAACTAAAAGAAGTCCACTTCCAGAACAAAAAATTACAGATAATTAACTCACCCCCTTGTCATCCAAGATGTTTATGTCTTTCTTTCTTCAGGCGTAAAGATATTATGTTTTTTGAGGGAAACCCTTCAGGATTTTTCTCCATATAATGGACTGGTATGGTGCCCCGATTTTGAACTTGAAAATGCAGTTCAAACGATCCCAAATGCGGTTGTAAACAATCCCAGATGAGGAAGAAGGGTCTTATCTAGTGAAATGATCGGTTATTTTCATTTTAAAAAAATAAAATTTAAAAAAATACAATTGAAATACTTTTTAATCTCAAACGCTCGTCTTGTGTTGCTCTGCCTGAACTCAACTTCAAAAATCATTTCAAAATCATCCTACATAACTACGGAAGCACCGACCCAGTCTTTGTAAAGTGAACATGCAAAAAAGATCAATCACGCTTAACAAAAAGGTAAAACAGCAATACAGGTCGATTTTGAAGATGAGGTAGAACATGAGATGGGATTTTTTTTCGATATACCCTAACTGTCATGAACTGGGAAAAAAAAAAAAAAAACAGTTCAGGCAGACCGACACAAGACGAGCGCTTTACATTAAAAGTATATAAATTGTATTATTTTTATGAATATAACCGATCTTTTCGCTAGAAAAGACCCTTCTTCCTTGGTTGGGATCGTTTACAACCGCATTTGGGATCGTTTGAAGCCGCATTTAAACTGCATTTTGGAAGTTCAAAATCGGTACCATACCAGTCCATTATATGGAGAAAAATCCTGAAATGTTTCCCTCAAAAAACATAATCTCTTTACGGCTGAAGAAAGAAAGACATGAACATCTTGGATGACAAGGGGGTGAGTACATCATCTCTCAATTTTTGTTCTGGAAGCGGACTTCTCCTTTAAAATAATCATTTATAAAGTTTGAAAAGGTTGAAGCGAAATACAAGAGTGCTCACAGTGGGCTATGTTTAATCTTGCGTCATAAAAGCCGAAGTGCAAGTAACATTTAACTACTTAAATTACTCAGTTGATCGCACAAGTGCTCTTTTGTGTGAGCATTTGAGTGTGCAGTTAAAAACTAGCCTAGAGCGTCATCTGCTGTTAAAAACTAAGCTCAGAATCAATTCCAGAGAGAATCAGAAAATCGCAGAATCGAACCACAAATTGATTTATCTTTACACCCCCTAGATTGCGTGTAATTTACAACAATTTTACACCAAGCCTAATTACCCATCTCCAGAGGTCATTTCCCTAAATAAATAAGCACAAAACAAATAAATAAATAAATAAATTCTAAAATATTGCTTTGCATTCAATATTTGCCATGGAAGATTGCACTGTTCTAAAGGTCAAACTACATTTAGAAGTAACACATACAAAAATGTTGAATTCTCATAAGCCCAAGGGCTTTTCCCACCTAGTCATAAATCGCCTTATTTTTAATTGGGGAATGTGTACATATTCCACTCACAGTACATTTCAAGAACTTCCATTGCATTTCTTACTCCCAAAGAGGAGAAAATAATGTACTATGCAGTATTTATGAAATGCCAGCTCAGCTAGTTAACACATCCAATCCAAACTCTAAAGACATTCACACACACCAGCTCCATGCACATTAGGATTAATATTATTTGCACTGTCTAGTCATATTTCCAAATATTTCTCTGACACAGATTTATACTTTGATAATACTTGCAAACAAGACATTAAGACCTCACCAAAATATTAATATTTCAAAAATAATTCACATCCGTGGCACTGGGCATGCTCTCTGGGCCTAATCATTTTCACAGACGCCCGTGCAAAAGAAACAAACATGAAAGCTTGTTTCTTCAAAGCACTTGGGATGTCCTGCTGCTATGCATCTTTTATTATTTAGTCCACAAAACTTTGAAAAAGTTCATGTAGTGTTTTTTTCTTCTTTTTTTGAGAAAACTTGATCTTCAGTGCTCATATCTGCTGTGTTTGCCAATGCATATGTTTTTTTCCTCATGCACTTCTCCAGCTAAAAGCATTCCATCTGTTTAAGGTCAAACTTCCACTTACAGAATAAAAGTTGGGGAATTTTCTTTGTAAAAACGCAATGTTCCTTCAGGCGCTGATTAATTACAGCACCTGTGTCAATATGTTGCATTTCCTGGGTGCTCTATTTTTTTCCCCCTTCCTCATTTCAAGCTAGTCAAAGTATTTCCAAAAATATTGGGCTACGTTATTATCCCTCTCCGCTAATATAAGGGTGCGCTTTCATGTGTAAAATCTTTGGCGGAATGAGATTCTGACTAGTTAATGTATCCCATCGAAGTCTTTGATATCCCCAATTATGTAAACAAGCTTTAATAAGTAAACAGGCCGGGTGCTACAATATTGAATCTGATTAGGGCCCTGTGGTCAGAAATGTCAGCACTTTCTTTCAAAGCAATCTGGGATCAAAGGCTCTAGGGCTTCCCGACTGGATTTGGCATTAACTGCTTGTGCTCAGGGAAACATGACCCTGACGTTATCGACGACTGGTTTGTCCTAGATGATTAGCCTAATGTCAGCTGCAAAGAATCCAAAACAGATGTAACCACACTGGCTGGCTGGACGCAATGATAGCAGTGACTTAACATTATCAACGAAGCCTCACTAACCAGTCCATATATATATATATATATATATATATATATAAAAAGGGATGCAACAATACAGTTAGTCCACAGTTCAATCCGTACCTCGGTTTTTAACCACGGTTTTCAGTTCGGTTCGGTTATGATATCTTGCCACTTCAGTGTGTTTTTTTTTTTTTTTTGCAACAAGTTAACAAAATACTCCTTCTGTGATAAGAATCCATATCAGATCAGGAATCTTAATAAGGAAGTTATTTTAAACACTCGACTGATGTTGTGAATTAAAAACAAGTTATAATGTTTTTTATAACTCTTTAGTTGGACAACAGGTTTAGAAAGGCTTATCATTGCATGTCACTAGAATGGAAGATGCTCTGCATAAGTTGCTTTTTCAAATATGCGGGGAAGCGTTTCCTCATTTCAGCATGTGAAATCACAGGCACACATACAGCAAACTCAGAGAGAAATAAAACAAGGACGTTATTTAAATGCGAAACCGAAAAAACGCAATTCACAAGCCCGTACTGAACCGTGGATGTCGTACCGAACGGTTCGATCTAATATTGAGAATTGTCACGTCCCTAATATACATATATATATATATATATACACACACACACACACACACACACACACTTATTTATTTATTTATTTGACTTTTTAAAGTGTAAAAATGAATTAGTAATGCAAGCATTCAAGTTTGACTGTGTTTCCAAATCACAGTCAACACTTCTGCAACGAAGAGCGAGTGTGTGTACATGGCTGCCAGATTGCAAAAAATTAAGGAAAACACTGGGAAGAAAATCATTTATTCAATTAATTACATTGGTAGAGTATTCCAATAGCTAATGGCTGTAACTGAAAAGACTGGCTGTCCAAATGTTGTATGCCTAAACTGCACAGCACAGTCTCCTCTAGTAATTGATCATGTTACTCTGCCATTATTATCCTTCGTTATAAACTGGCATAATGGGAGAGATGCATAACATTTAAAATCTTAAAAATCAAGCAGGCATCAACCAAATGTTTAATATTATCAAAACTCAAGAAATGATGCTTTTGAACTGTATTGGAGTAATGATAACTATTAGTCCTTTAAGCAAATATTGTAAGTTTCTGTTTGTAAAGAGATTCAGTTGATTTTAAAACTGTTATGCTTGCTTTTGACCAACTCGTAAAACATATGAGAAAAAAAAAAATCAAAGATTTGCATGGCTCTTATATGCCTGAAGTTAGCCAAATTAAATGTAATAATTTGACTACCTTTTTGGCATGCTTTGAAATGTCAACTGAGATTCTAAAATCAGAGACAACTTTAAGCTTTTCTCCTTTAACAAATACATCAGGATAAGGAATCTCTGTTGTTTTTTGAGAAAATAACATACAAACAGTTTTGCTTTTATTCAAATGTAGATTTGAGTTATTTAGCCAGTCTGAAACATGGACCAATGCCTCAGTTAGATAATTGCTGTTTGTTTTTAGCATGCACATATAATACTGTGTCATCAGCATACATTTCAATACTAACAGATGGACAGACTAGCGGCAAGTCATTAATATACAAACTAAACAGGATAGGGCCCAGGGTATACACATATATGTACTGGATGTGTGAGTGTATATGTCACTGGTGAAATATCTATCTACAATAGTGTTGAGCGATACACCGGTACTTAAAAAGTATCGCGATACCCTGCTTTTAAAACAGTACGATTCAGTATTTTGCTAGTACTGGCACTTTGAGAACGCATTTTAATAACAGCTGTATTTCTGCGTGTCTGTGTTAGTGAATGGCGCAGACACTGTTTTGTTTACTACGCACAAACGCACGCCGCTCGCAGTGTTTTCAGCCTCTGCCGCCTCAATATAGACCAATTGTCTGTTTGTAAACATTCGGGGTGCGCGCGCAGCATGGTTACAGGAAACCTGGGAGAGATAGCCTTTACGGCTAGAGAATTAAACGGATGCGGTACAAAATACTTAGATTTATAAAGAGTATAGATTATATTGATTAGATGCCATTTTACAAGAGCTTGTCACCCAGCGATAAGCACTGTTATTCAACGAAAAATGTTAGATAGTGGGATAGTCTTACAGATCCGAAACAGGGATGACGTTTTTTGTGGGCGGTTCAAGTGGTAGTCTATGGAGCCGTGGAATAAAAGAATAAAAAAAGGTAAATTTGATTTTATATTTCAAAATTTTGACTTTATTTTCGCAATTACAAGACTATATCCCACAACTCCAGAGGAAAAACAACTAGTCATTCTCTCTTTTTCCCTCAGCTTAGAGTTTATATTCCACACTTCTGGCTTTTTTTTTTCCCCTCAGAATGAACAAACTCACTAGTTTTGTTAAATCGAGTTATAAAGTCAGAATTAGGAGATATAAACTTGCATTTGTGAGAAAAATGTCAGAATTGTGAGAAAAAAAAAAAAAAAAACTTCCGTAAAAATGTTAATAGTAATAGGTTTGAATAATATTTCATGCTGTAATTGTAAGGCTAATACAATACATCCCCTATGAACAGCATATGTGAATATTATGTAGATCTGTTGTTTAAATCAAATTTATTCTTTAAAAGCAGAGTAATCATAGCAGTTTTCATCCATAGTATGTCCGTTTATACGTCTGCATTTAGCTTCAAATGGTGTCTTTGACTACAGTATTCTATAAAAATTATTTGCATTGCGATTTTGACCTTAAAAGGCACAAAAATATTTTTTTTCCTCTTATTCCATGGATTTTACCCGTTTACCTCCACTGGTTACCAGTGTTTTTCTGCAACCACTATGCACGCGCAGCTGTAGGTGACATCACTGTGACGTCTACTCAGAATTGGTCTATATGAGTACATGAACACATGAACATAATCTCTAGAACTGCTCTGAGAGTCACTTCGTGAGCATTTTACCGTTTCTTTTGCAGAAAACTATCGTCATATAATGAAGACTCTAAAGGTCTTCACAGCAACCCATCAAAATAAAAGTTCGGTATAACCTGACAGTCAGAAATATATTAATATATTACTTAATGTACAGATGGTACGATTAATAATAATAAAAAAAAA
Organism: Labeo calbasu; assembly: GCA_019740295.1. NCBI lineage: Eukaryota > Metazoa > Chordata > Actinopteri > Cypriniformes > Cyprinidae > Labeo > Labeo calbasu. The sequence goes on from JAHKKF010521545.1 coordinate 9,325, forward strand.
TATTATTAAAACAATGTTTAAGGAATATTAACCAGAAAATTGTAAATACACAACACAGATTTTCTGAAAAAAAAGAAAAAAAAAAAAAGAAAGAAATATCCTATAATAAATTAATTCTTTATCAAATCAAATTTTTCTTTATAAATTCATTAGACATGCTTTGATTATTAAATGTAATGAAACGATTAAAATAGAATCCAGAAAATTAATGGAAAACAGAGATTCACAAACAAAACTGAATTTGAGAAAAATAATAAAACATATTTTATATAGGGCCTTAAAACATGTAATTTAAACATAATAATAATAATAATAATAACAATAATAATAATAATAATAAATTGCTGTTAAATTCTGCAAGTTTCATGATTTCAATTAATTAGGCATGCTTTTTGATAAATACTTTATGTAACCATTAAAATAGAGTCTAGAAAAATTAAAATGGAATTTGGGAAAAATAAAACAGATTTCATAGGGCCCTCTTTATTTAATTTGTGTCTTTGTTTTATTGTAGTTGTCCTGTAGTTTGTCACTTGCATCTGGGTTCCTATTATTAATAACAAAGATAAAATAAAAAAGTAGTTGCTCAGTAGTTGTTCACCATAATCCTGTGTAGTGGCACTGGCATGTAATTAATATTATTTTATTTATTTTATTTTTTTGGTAAAGGGGGGATGAAATGCTTTGTTTTAATAGATAAAATAACTATGGTCTCCATTTGGATCATTTATTATTCAATTACTTTTCCTGTTTTTTCTAAGTATCGGTTCAGTAGTAGTATTGTTATATTTTAGTCAGGTATCGTATTGAAGTCCAAATTTTGGTACTGTGACAACACTAATCTACAAAATGACAAAAAAAAAAAAAAAAAAAAAATCAATTTTTGTGTTGCTAACAAACATACAAATATAAAAACTTCAATACATGGCTACTTCTGAATGGCCATTAATGGAGAAAGATGTTTTTTTTGGACATCTACCAGCAGGGTAGGCTATCTGCCGATACTAACAAGTCAAACCTTGACCCCCTGTGGTAGTACATTTCAAAGCGTGATTTGAGATCCTAGGATTAAATGAATTCAACGCACGCCACATGACTTTGCTTACAAACTTATTCAGACTGAACTTTGACTGGCTGAGCTGCTCTCTTAAACATGTCTCACTGTTAACCGCAGCGCGTTGACCTCCGGCCACCACTTCAGCAAAGTGAGAGGAAGTGCATTAAGGTTTTGGGGGTTTTTTTAGCTGACCATTTCACCTCCTGAAGCAACGGCAACATAATACGAGAAACCCAACCAATCGAGACACCCATCAATCCAGCGTAATTCACTCTCTGAGCCAACTCCACTTACAAACTCAATGCAAATTCAATACGTGTAGTATTGACCCTATGCTGTCTCAAGGCAAAGGTCCTGCAGTGCTGATCACTCCATTTCCATTTGGAAAATGAACCATTTTACTTCCTAATCTAACATTGTGTCATTTTTCTCTTGTTTACCATTCTTTCATAAGCCTGAGATAATACATGGACATTGTAGAAGTGGAAATCAGACAACGCAGCATGAGCAATATTCATATAGCATGACGAGCACTCACAACGCTTAATGTATTGCGATGATTCGCAGACTAATCAGACTTCTGCGTACGCCACCGAGGAACAAAGAATATGCATGTATTGTCATTACTCCCTGCAACTCTTAACTGAGAAATTATAAATGAGAGGCTTTTTGATTTATTGATGAAACCAGCGTAGTGAAGTGCTTTTTGCCGCGGGCACGACTCAAGGCTAAACCAGTTCTAACAAAGATAAAAGCAAAAAATGATGTTGAATTTCAAGCTATCCATAACAAATGAGATCTCCTCTTTTGATATTCTGTCTCTGAAAATGTACAATAATTGACTTTACGGCATTGAGATTCTTTTTCAAGTACAGGTAAAACGCACAAATAAATCTTTAGATCCCTTCAAGGATGAAGGAGGCCTGAGAGTGAAGGGCTACAGACGGACCGGATTCGTAGCTTCATTGTTTACGCAAGTGTTCATTGGGCTGATTACATTCCGATTAACTGTTTCCACTGACTAAACATGTAAGGTGCGTTAGCGGAAACCTTGTGATGCGTCTATTATTAATGAAATGATCGTGTTGTATTCAGGGGCAATTGTTAGATTATTATGTGAACTGGATTTCAATATAACATCTACGCAAGCAGCACAAAGACATTATTATGAGATGATACCGACGATATATGTCAGACATGCCGATGCTACAAGGCCTTACATGAGTCAAGCTTTCCCAGTCATAAAGCATAACTTAAAGCAAACTAATAAGGTTTTGCTCACATGGGTTCACTTTCAACACACTGATAAAATGTCTAGCATGAATATTTACCACCGCTGAAAAGTTTGGGGTTAGTATTTTTTTTTTCTTTTTTTTTTTAATAATAATAATAATAATAATAATACATATATTAACAAAATATGCACTGTATTGATTAAAAGTGGCAGAAAAGACTTTTGCATTAAATAAAAACAAAACCTTTTTTAAAATACATAAATTCTGTATTCATATCTTATGAACAAAATCAGCATATTAAAATGATTTTTGAAAGATCATGTGACACTGAACACTGGAGTAACCTGCAAGAAAACTTCAAGAATACTCATATACTTTTTCCACAGTCATGGATCGACAAGCCTTACTAAAGGGTCTAGGTACAAAAATTAATGTCTGTAATACCTAAATATACTAAAGCATAAAAATCAGCTATGCATTTTATATTCATGTGTACAGTATTTGTATTTAGACCCATGGAAATCATTGATTATGGAGTGTAAAAAAAAAAAAAAAAAAGTAATGTAGTACTATTGAAAAGTTTGGTGTGTTATTTTTATTTAATAAAGATAAATAAAAATAACACACCAAACT
>JAHKKF010521547.1:2255-15153 GCA_019740295.1 Labeo calbasu
GGAGAAGTCCACTTCCAGAACAACAATTTACAGATAATGTACTCACCCCCTTGTCATCCAAGATGTTCATGTCTTTCTTTCTTCAGTCGTAAAGAAACGCTCGTCTTGTCTTGCTCTCCCTGAACTCAGTTAGGGTATGTCAAAAAACTCTGATCGCATTTTCTCCCTCAACTTCAAAAATCATTTCAAAATCATCCTACATCATTGCAGAAGTACCATCCCAGTGTTTGCAAAGTGAACATGCAAAGAAGATCAAACACCCTCAACAAAAAAAGGTAAAACAGCAATATAGGACGATTTTGAAGTTGAGGGAGAAAGTACGGTCAGAGTTTTTTGACATACCCTAACTGTCCAGGCAGAGTAAGACAAGACGAGCGTTTGACATTAAAAAGTATATAAATTGTATTATTTTTATGAAAATAATTAATCGTTTTGCTAGAAAAGACCCTTCTTCCTCGGCTGGGATCGTTTACAACCGCAAGTTCAAACTCGAGGCACCATATCAGTCCATTATATGAAGAAAAATCCTGAAATGTTTTCCTCAAAAAAACATAATTTCTTTAAGACTGAAGAAAGAAAGACATGAACATCTTGGATGACAAGGGGGTGAGTACATTATTTGTAAATTGTTGTTCTGGAAGTGGACTTCTCCTTTAATCTCCATGCAAATGCAAACACATGCAGTACACTTCTGTGAAAGATTTCTCTCGTTAATGAATACGTGATGATGTGAAACAAAACAGTGCAAAACCACTCAATGTCTGTTAATCCAACATTAACATATGACATTGTTCTAACAGTGGAAAATGTGGTAGGAAGATTAAACGATGGAAAATAGAAAGGTTTTAAACCTTAAAGGAACAGTTCAGAGTTTAATTCAGTCATGATTTACCGACCCTCATTTTATTCCAAACCATATGATTTCCATATTGGACAATCAGAGATTTTTTTTTTTTTAAGGATCTACATATTAAAAGTTAATGGTAATAAGACAAAAAAGCACCATAAAACTATCATAAAAGTAGTCCATATGACTCATACATTACACTCAAGGTCGCCTGAAATCATACAATAGCTTTGTGTGAGAAACAGACTGTGAAAAATGGACTGGTGTGTTGTAACCTCATGTTGACGTTGATACTAAACCTAACATCAGAAGGTGGCATATTTGATTTGCAAACTATCTAAAAGGGAAAACTGGCAGTAAATCTTTTGGTGCTTTTTTGACATTAGGCATCTGGACAGATTCTGTCCCTATTTACTTTCACAGTACGTAAAAAGGCGTCCAGGATTCTTCAAAACTTCTTCTGTTCCACAAAAAATAAAGTGAAACACCACAGCATTCTTCTGATTAAGACTTTGTCCTGTTTCATTTGGGTTGAAAAAGTAAGAGTTTGGTTCTCCACATTAACTTCCTGACCAGGGACCAGCGGCATAAAGAGAGGTCAATTGTGTTCATATTTTAGCCTCTTACGATAATATGGGTGCACAATAGCATCACTGTTTAGGATCTGTGAATGAGTACAAGGCTTCCTAATCAAATTCATTCAAAGTCCAGGAAACATTTAGCATGTTGATAAGAAGACAGAAAAAATATGTTTTCTGCTCTTTGCACATATGAATTCTCAACTAATTATAAATGGAAGAAAGCACACAAACAAAACCACAACATTCTTGATCATCTAGACAATCCACGCCAGAAGAAAAACACTCCTGTAAATGTCAATACACCATTTTTACTTTGTCTTCGAGCCAGGACGGCGAGACCGAAAAGGGCTGAGCTCAGCAAATTCACTGAGCTCAGGCTTTTTTCCCTCTTCCTTCAGCTTTTAAGGTTTAGATATCTCTTAACTTACAGTAAACTTAACTCTTCAGACAAAATAAAAGTACCTGAAAGTTTTCTACATACATTCGGGTGCTTTTGAAAAAGAAATAAAACTCCCCAGAGAAACCTGATAACGAAATTACAAGTCAAAACTATTAGCTGGCACAATCATGACAAAATCAGCTGGCCATACTTCAGTATGCTGTCAACAGTAGGATCGATGTGATACAGAGTATGACAAACCTTCTAAGGAAGAACTTGAAAACATGCCATCCATTCCCACTTATCAGTGTGACTGTTCCTGATTTAATCAAGGTTTTCAGTACAGTATATGATTTAGCAATAGGAACCAAATTTTAGCTTGCGCATTACGAAACTCAAAAGATTTACAGGCCTCCACTGAGAACATTTCTTTATTGACCCATCTGTAGATAAGGACTACTGTTAACATGTTTGGAGCTGGTAAGCATAAGCCTCATATGCTCACCAGTACTGCATTTATTTGACGAAAAGTATACACACACATACACAAAAAACTTAAGTTCACCATCTGCCTTCAAATTTTAAGTTAAATCAACTTAAAACTACAAGTCATTTCAACTCACTACAATAAAGTGAGTTAAAATGACTTTTAGGTTGATTTAAGGGTAATTCCATGCAAATTTCAACCTTACAATGAAAAAATAAAGGTTTTACCAAAYGTTTTTACTATACTGATATCACATATCTCAACATTTGGTGGTTCAAATTTTTTTAAGCATTTTTTTTTATTTAGTACTTAGTGATTTTCCATAGTCTGGGAAGTGCTATGTTTAGGCTTGTCACATCCACATCCATAAAAGTACATATTCCTCATAAATAGACACATCAAAATTAAAATAAAGTAATAATTATAAGTTCTGTGAAGAGTCATCGCTTCTCTATTTGTTGGGTACTATTGCGTCTGGTTTGTGCATTTTAATTCGCAGAAATCCTACAACGTATGTAGTCTCTCAAAAACTGTGTCCTTTTTTGCCACATCCATAATGATTATTTCCTTTTTTTAACATAGAAAACTTGTGCACAGACTGATATTTTTCTGATGTTTAGACTCTATCAACAAGGGTTTATTAAAATAGAAAAAGATCACTTGGTATACTGGTAACACATACAATCTCTACGCATTTATGTGTCACATCCATAACACCGGATTTGCCCTTAACTTTATATTTTTAGCAGCTGCTAAATGGAAGGTTTTAAATTGAAACTGGTGAAAACTTTTTACAGTGCAATAATTGTGAAATATTATTGCAATTTAAAATAACTGTTTTCCATTTTAACATATGTGACCCTGGACCACAAATCTAGTCATAAGTAGCATGATTATATTTGTACCAATAGCCAACAATACATTTGTCAAAATTATTGATTTTTCTTTTATGCCAAAAATCATTAGGATATTAAGTAAAGATCATGTTTGTAAATTTCTTATTGTAAATACAGCAAAACTTATTTTTTGATAGTAATATGCATTGCTAAGAACTTCATTTAGACAACTTTAAAGGTGATTTTCTCAATATTTCTTTTTTTTTTTGTTTTTTTTTTGCACCCTCAGATTCCAGATTTTCAAATAGTTGTATCTCAGCCAAATATCGTCCTTTCCTAAGAAACCATATCAACGGAAAGCTCATTTATTTACCTTTTGGATGATGTATAAATCTCAATTTCAACAAATTGACCTTTATGACTGGGTTTGTGGTCTAAGGTCACATATTTTAAATTCCTGTAATGGCAAAGTTGAATTTTCAGCAGCCATTACTCCAGTCTTCACTGTAATATAATCCTTCAGAAATGAATGTAACGCATCTTTGCTTAACTATTACTAAATGTATGTTCATTCTATGTAGGATATCAAAATGTAAGGTTTAGCTCTTCTGAAATAAGAAATATTAGCTAGATCCACACAAGCTTTATGCACACAATGTATGATTTCAGACTTCGGCCCCAAAGTACATGTAAATGAGTCATTTTGTACAATTTCATTTCAGCAATTTTTAACTGTCAATCTTCATTGGATAAAAAAGAACAGCCGTTGTCAGCTGCCACAGGGCAGAGTACAAAATCAAAGCAGATATGCTAATAGCAACTCTTGGACACAATTAGCGAAAAGGAACTCGCTCCATGTGCCACGAATGATTAGCAAATGAACTTTTTCTTTTGATGTAGATGAACGAGGCGGCTTATTCCTCCCTCCTTCCTGCCAGCCTTCTCAATCGCTTCTTTCCAGTACATTCCAGTGAGCTGGTGGACTGGCATGATTGATACGGACACGGTGGCAAATAGGTTTGGCAGTAGGTTTACCAGCCGTTTATTATATGAAATTGTTCCTAAATTGAGGCGTCACATTTCCATTTTTTACCAGACAAATATGGAACAGACATTCATTCCATATTTAAAATAGACCTTTTTTGAACATATAAGAAATGCAAGCAGAAATCAGCGGAGGATTTAATGTGACAGCATTTTGTTTGAGGAATTCACAGCTTATTGCTGTCAACCACTGACAAATCTCTATCTGCTGTCACGCCAGTGACTTCCAGTTCACACAGAGACACAACTTGTATTTGCTCTCGCAGAAATGTCACCTTTAACTCCTCAATATCCACAGAGACTAAAAATACTGACAAACAAATGCGAGGACGCCCCTGGCTTAAAACTGTCAGTAATATTTATAAAGAAATCGTTACGTAACACATTCAAGAGAGAAATACGCTTGCCAAAAGCAAATACACAAAAAGCAGGAAGTACGTTTTTTTTTTTTTTTTGGACGGCACAAGTTTTCCTGAAGCTAATATTACACATAAACACTACAAGTCAAAAGTTTTTGAACAGTAAGATTTTTAATGTTTTTTTTAAAGAAGTGTTTTCTGCTCACAAAGCCTGCATTTATTTGATCCAAAGTACAGCAAAAACAGTACAATTCTGAAATATTTTTACTATTTAAAATAACTATTTTTTTGTTTAAATATATTTTCTAAATGTTTTTATTCCTGTGATTTCCAAAGCTGAATTTTTAGCATCATTACTCCAGTCACACGATCCTTCAGAAATCATTAGAGTATTCTGATTTGCTGCTCAAGAAACTTTAATTATTATTATTATTATTTTGTTTAAAAACAGCTAAGTAGAATTTTTTTCAGGTTTCTTTGATGAATAGAAAGTTCCAAAGAACAGCATTTATCTGAAATAGAAATCTTTTGTAACTTGTTAAATACAAGCAAAATTTCTATAATTTAAATAAATACATTTCTTGAGCAGCAAATCAGCATATTAGAATGATTTCTGAAGGATCATGTGACTGGAGTTATGACGCTAAAATTCAGCTATGAAATCACAGGAATAAATTATATTTTAAAATATGTTAAAATAGAAAAAGGTTATTTTAAATAGTAAAAATATGTCAAAGTTTTACTGTTTTTGCTCTACTAGTTTTTGTGGATCAAATAAATGCAGGCTTGGTGAGCAGAAGAGACTTCTTTAAAAAAAACAAAAAAACATTAAAAATCAAAAACTTTTGACTGACAGTGTATTTTTGCTCCATAAAAAAAGCTTTTCTATAAAAAAGTGAATTTATTGGTACACAGTAGCTACAACTTTCTTTTCTTCACTTGATGTAACTGGTCAAAAACAATTTAGAGGCTAGTTAGCCTGCTAGCTTTAGCTTGTACATGTATAAAAGTGTTTCTAATCATTCCAGTGAGTTAAACACTTTAATTTAGACAGCTTAATGGGTATAGTTAATATGGGTACCATTCATTATAACTCATTACTTGTGTGTGTGTTTGTGTGTATGTGTGTCTGTAATCCCTTTACAGTAGCACACACAGTCAGGAGTAATCTGTCATTAAGAGGACACTGCTGGTTCCTGTCATTGAGTCATGCCTTTACTAAATGAGGTCAGACTGATGTGTTGTTTTAATCAACCCAGCCTGCCTCCATTAATTATTCAGCACCTTAGCGGATAGGGAGCCCTACGGCCAGGGAAGAGGGACGAGGAGAGAGTGAGAGAGACAGGGTGAAGGGAGAGTTTACAACTAGACACAGCTTGCATATTAAGGAAATAAAAACAGATATTGAGCAAGTAAAGTAGGCAGTGAAACTGCACGTTAAATTTGGGTATTTGGCATAAACAAAAACACTAACACTAAAAAAGCACAAATTAGGCTTGAAATCACTCAGAAAATGGAAAACTAATGTTTAGTATTAATACAAAACTTCAGTGATATTGAGAGCTGTTTCATTAACAACACCTTCAATCCACCTCACACTCGGTCGCCCCATCACATCGTCCACGCTGCAGTAAAATGTCAGCAGCCGTGGAGTGTGAAAGTGTGAATGCGAGGTGTGAGGGAGGACGGCATTTGGGTCACAGGGTTTCACACTAGGCATCATGCACTCTCTCACACACACAAACAAAGAAACTCAAAGAAGAAACTCAGAGAACTTAATATGATAATACATAACAAGATTTCACAGTAAGTGAACTGGTCACAGATTAACCAGGGATGCACAACACATCATTGAGCATCAGCCAATATTAGCACACTTTAGCAAGACTACTGCAAAGTTTTGATTCCTACATTCACTTGAAACCTGTAATATTCTGCAATAATATAACATAATATATTATAATACGTTCAGTGTTTAAGGTCAGTGAGATCATTTAAACAAATGAATTGATAACACTTTACAGTAAGGCTGACATTAGTTAACTACATTATCATGAACTAAGAATGAACAATACTTCTACAGCATTTAATCATCTTAATGTTAATTTAAAATCATATGATTTAATCATTATGATTTAAAACCGTAAGTTGTTTGTTAACATTAGTTAATGCACTGTGAACTAACATAAACAAACAATGAATGACTGTATTTTTATTAACATTAACAAAGATGAATAAATAGCTTAATAAATGTTTTGTTCATTGTTTGTTCATGTTAGTTAATACATTAACTAACACTAACAAATGGCACCTTATTGTAACATGTTACCAATTAAGTCAATACTTAATAATTTAGCAAAGACACAAATAGATGAAAAGTGACAGTATTTTTGTTTTTTCCCAAATACATTTTTACATATAGTCCACAAGACAAAAAAAAAAAATAGCTGAAATGATTAAAATAAACATTCAACTAGCAAACATGCTCTAGAAGGAAACACGATGCATTAAGCCAGGGGGGTGAAATTTTTTTGAATTTGAAGATCAAGGTAAATTGTACTTAATTTGTCTTCCGGGAAACATGGAAGTATCTTCTGTTACTCCCGAAGGGCAGTACTACATGAAAAAAAAAAATCTATTTTCAACAAAATAAGAAAAATTTGAACAGCTTCATCCTGTTCATAAGTTTTCACCCCCCAGCTCTGGAGCATCAGTGAATGTTTGAACCTTTTTTAATAGTTGTGTTAGAGTCCCTCAGTTGTCTTCAGTGTGAAAAGATGGATCTCAAAATCATACAGTCACTGCTCAAAAGGGTTCAAATACACAAAAGATGCTGGAAAACTGAAGAATCTGCAGGACCTGGAGGATTTTTCTGAAGAACAGTGCTCAGTTTAACGGTTCAGAACAAACAGTCGTAGATCATCCAGGTAACCATGCACAGTATTAAGAATTTAAAGGGGGCTATTCTAATAATTTCAGCTATTTTTTTGTCTTGTGAACTATATGTGAACATCTTTTATGTAAATAAAAAATAACATGCATTTTGTATGATCTCTCTTATTTCACAATATTACTGTTTTGACTCCAGCCTTGGTAAGCATAAGAGACTTTCAAATGTTTAATATGTTATATTATGGCAATAACACAAAAAAGACCATATATCAGTCAAAATTCTTATATCTGTACATTATTCATCTGCAACTAAATCATGGTAGTGCTACAAATATAATATGGTTTTCTATGTGTAAGGGAAACATATCTTTTAGCGTGTGATTGATGCCTCTATTGAGGCTTAGTGTTGTTTACAACTGAATTAAATAGATTCATACACACTCAGTAAAAGAAAAAAAAATAGTCCCACTCGGACACAAACACTGCAGCGATAGAGAGATACTGAAATATTCCATGCTTCAGCAAAAAATAAACCATAGCATAGGTGTCATGCTGCTTTCTACCTCCCTTTTCTGTTCCCTCCTTTCCTCTCTTCACTTTCTCTGTAAGTACACATATCTCAGGATGGGGTCTGGAGATTTATGAGCTATAGTGAGAAGTGGGCCAGAAAGCCCTCCCCGACTCTGGATCTGCTTTGCCGCCTCCCTCACGTCTTTTATTTCCATCCCTCCCTCTCTGGTTGCAGCGCTTTCTGCTCACATTACCCTCTGTTGAGTGATAAACATTGTCTGTGGGCAGTAAATTCAGTCTGAGCCTGACAGGCCTCCAATAAACCAGTCTATTCTCTCACTGTGAGGAGGCTTTGGTCTGGAGGCCCACAGGAAGGGAATGCAGACACACACTCACACACACACATACACACAAACATAAAGATAAACAAGTTAAGAGCGACAAGATACATGTGGCATACATCATGCACATCAAAGGCACAAATAAGGAACAAACACAGGAGACACATTCATATACACTCGCACAAAGAAACAACAATCAACAAGCGACTGATTAAAAGACACTGGCCGAATACACACATATAACCAATGATCAAGTTTACTAATCATACACGCAATGATTTCAGCTGTAAAAAGTGGTTAAAAGGCACAAATTAAAAGCTCATTTCTTAAATGTGTCTTTATTTCTTTTTCACTGACCAGAATGGCATTACTGTTCTGCTTCAGCTCATTTTTATATCACCTAAAACCACAGTACACCCACTTATGGTGCTTTACTCAAGGCAACTGGCTAACATAACTCCGTAATGAGTGGTTAGATTACAATTTGGCAACAAAATGATCCAGTAAAGGCAACACCACCTGCCGCACAGTTAGCAAATAAAACTTAAAGTAACAGGCAGAAAGAAACCAAACGTATTCTTTCTAGGAAATAGCAAATAGAGTATTTGGTAAAATTACGGCTGAACCACTGATGTCAAATGGACTATTTTCCCGATGTCCTTACTACCTTTCTGAGCGCTGAACGTGGGAGTCCTGTTGCTGTCTATGCAGGGTCAGAACGCTCTGGGATTTCATTAAAAATATCTTTTTTAATTTTTTTTCTGAGGATGAACTTACGGTACATTCACACAGGGAGTTAATGTTTGACGGAGGGCGTGGCTGAAGCTTGAGGCTGACGCGACCATCGTAGCGACAACAGCCAATCACTTTACTTCTCTGGTGTTGGATGAATGTGATTGGCTTGCGTCTGCACTCGAATATTTGTATAAGGCGATCTGATTGGCTTACACCTGTGTTGCCGCTTGAAAAGTTGAAAAACGCCAGTGACGCGACGCAACAGACCTCAGCAACGCTTGACGTCACTCCCTATAAAGTAAACGAGAGGCGTTGACGTTGACGCCATGTGTGAATGCACCATTACGGGTTTGGAACGACATGAGAGTGAGTAATTAATGACATAATTATCATTTTTGGGTGAACTGTCCCTTTATATAGTTACGAATAGCCATGAGACTGTGTTGGCCCGTAAAATCTTCGTTCGTCTTCGGAACACAATTTAAGATATTTTGGATGAAAACCGGGAGGTTTGTGACTGTCCCATTGACTGCCAAGTAAATACCACTGTCAAGGCCCAGTAAAAGTATGAAAGACGTTGTGAAAATAGTCCATCTGCCATCAGTGGTTCAACCATAATTTTACAAAGCTACCAGAATATTTTCTGTATGCAAAGAAAACCAAAATAATGACTTTATTTAACCATTCGTCTCCTCTGTGTCATCGTAGCGGCATTTTGGAGAGTATCTGCTGTTCTGTGTCAGCCACACCACATGGATATGTTTTCTACGTTTATTTGCGCTTTGATTCGAATGGAAACAGCATATCCACATGACGCAGCTGACACAGAACGGCGTACACCGTTTGCACCCAGCGGATACTCTCCAAAATGGCGAATTGTTAAAGTCGTTATTTTTGTTTTCTTTGCATCCAAAAAGTATTCTCGTAGCTTATAAAATTATGGTTGAACCACTGTTGTCACATGGACTAATTTCATAACGTCTTTCATACATTTCTGGGCCTTGACAGTGGTATTTACTTGGTAGTCAATGGGACAGTCACAAACCTACCGGTTTTCATCCAAAATATCTTAAATTGTGTTCCAAAGACGAACAAAGGTTTTACGGGTTTGGAACGACATGGAGGTAAGTTATTAATGACAAACTTTACAAACTTTTCATTTTGGGATGGAGTAACTCTACAGTACTAAATATTGTGTAAAAATGTGTCTTTTGATTCCTAATTCTCATTTGGCATCATTCAAACTGTATTATCGGCATTATATAAGCTACTGGTCATCTTTTCTAGATATCAGCGTTGTCACTAGAATGAACCATGAGGCAACATCCATCAAGTTCTTTTCCTACATGTTCTAAAAGCTCTAAAAAGCTGGCAAATTTTTTATAACACCAAAGAATGATGACTGAAATCAAACACTGTAGTTGCAATAGCTAGCAGACTCTCAGAGGTCCAGCAACAGCACATGCTCAGAGACGATTTACAGATGCACCCATAAACATCCAGCCAATAATGGAACAGCTTCTTCTCATCTACTGATGGCAGCTGACAATTACCAACACAGGCAATAAATCTGGGTGGTCACAGGTGTGCTCCAAACACACACAGGATCCCACCGGCCTCTATGCGTCTCACTAATTGCATGTTTTAAGCAGAGCTGTCTGCTGTGTCCATTTCTTTGATTGAAAGGGTGTTTATTGGCCACTCTCAACTGAAGTGCCCAGCACAGTCAGCTTTGTGTGTGCTTGTGTGATATATGTCAAATATGAAGCTTTAAAACGTTTTAATAACACTGCACTTTGCAATAAAATCAATAGGAAGTAATAAATTCATATTTTTCACAACAGATCAATAGCACATGAGCATTCAAATAGGTGTTTAGTGTTTATATAGTATTACATATGGTACACACACATAACGTGCGTCTATCAGGGGCTTTTCTTCCGAGGTGGCAAGGGAGGCAGTGTCTTCTCAACAATTTGGATGAGTAAAAAATTCACGGTACAAAAACAAAACAACGGAAATATTACAAAACATGACATTAAAGTTTATAAATCACTGGTTTTTCTAAAGTAAAACTGTCCAACAGCAACACCAGCAGGTAAACTTACAGCAGGAGTCCGCGTCTCTCTCGCCTCCACTGAGCCCATTGAGTTTTAACAGACCCCCTAAAGCGTGCACGGGGTTGGGTGGTGGGTAATTGTGAATGAATGGGGGAAAGTCACATGGGAGGAGGCAATGCTTCCATCACGATATGATTGGATATGACTGGTTATGATCAGCTGTGATTGGTTCATGCGATAAATCCCGCCTCTTGTATTTGAATCAGTCTGAATGAACAATTTAATGGCATTAATGGAAAGACTAATTTTAAAATAAGTAAACAACTCAAACACATATATATACACATATATCTCTGCATCTGTGACCAGCGTTTACTGAGTTCTGATGACTGGTGATCTGAAAATATGTTTATTATGCAAAAGAACAAATATATCCGTGCTACTTACGACTGGTTTTGTGGTCCAGGGTCACAATTCATTATCATTAATTATTCATAATTTTTTCATTCTCACCTAGTTACAGGGACTACTACAGTCAAACCTGCTGTATCAGCGCATCTGTTACAACAGAAATCCTGCCTACACACCATCATTTCCTTTGTGTGTGCGTGCGTGCGTGTGTATGATCTGGAATGTCGAGCGGGTGGAGGCTGTTACAGCTGGATTGGGAACATCTGTCAATGCAGACTCAAAAATAACCTCTCACACACATACAAGCGTACGCTCCTGTGACTGTACTGTATACTACTGCCAGGTCTGTTACGAGAGAAAATAAGAAGTGAAAGAGGGACAAGAAGCATGAAAATGACACCTGGTTGTAATTTCTTTGGTTTGATGAATCAGGTCAACAGCAAACATAATGTGCGTAACAGTTTACGGTTTCATTTTTGAGTCAAATAAATCATCACAGCTGACAAAACCCAAAAATGTGAAATGGAAACACTTGTATTTGTATGAATGAGCTTTTCTATAATAACTTACAGGAATGTTGTGGCCTATACAGGCGGAGGCTTCAAGCAGCTTAACGCAAATGTTGGGGCGTTTAATTACAGTGATCATCAACAATATGTGTGTTTACGTTACATAAAGGGCAATTAAAAAGCTATCAAACACATACTAAAGAGCTGGTGGCAGTAGCAGTGGTTTTGGCCACAGTTGTGAGGACAAACGCTGATTATGTCACAGTCCCACAAACTCTCTTTTGTGGCACACGCAGTTGATACAAGCTTGAATTCGCTTCCTCGCCTGTCAACGGCGGCTACTGAAAACCTTTAAAAGTCCATAAAAGTTTTCTGTGAAGAAGTCAGAGCAAACAAGCGCAGGAAATCTTACACGTGCTAAATCATTCTATAAATACAGCCCCAAATAGGCCTATTAAATCGCTTAAGGAGTTAACGGCAGCGGGCGTCCCCCAGGGGCCCTGATTTACGGGACATTGTGTGCATGTCTGTACGTGTGTGGGGCTGTTTGTATGTGTAAATACTATGTGTACGGCAGACTAGCACTAAAACCCAGCCACGCTCTGACACATATTTTTGTTTCATCAATAAAACGAGTCCTTTACAGCTCAGCAATGGCCTTGTGAAGTTATTTGTGGCTGGAAATGGGGAAATCATATAAAAATGTCAACCTTCAAAAGTTTATGAATAAAACTAAACAGACTTTACACTGTAAATAAAATGTGCAACCCCTCAATTTAAGAGTGCTCACAGGACAATGCCTCTGAGATGAGAAACTGATGATAAAGATTTGGCTTTTATGACAGCATTCTTGCACACATGGAGCCCCATTAGGGAATGTTTTGGAACGTACAACACCGGAGACTTG